>VYZU01027978.1:0-13909 GCA_013401355.1 Ceyx cyanopectus
TCTCACACAGATCTCTAGTTCACAGCTACTAAAAGGAGAAAAAAAGGATGATAAAAGGGGGGAAAGCAAAAGGAAGAAAAGCCCAGGTAGCCATGAAGTCCAACGGAATTCTGGCCTGTATCAGAAACAGTGTGACCAGCAGAAGTAGGGAGGTGATCGTGCCCCTGTACTCAGCACTTGTGAGACAGCACCTTGAGTACTGTGTCCAGTTTTGGTCACCACAGTACAAGAAGGACATTGAGGTGCTGGATCGGGTGCAGAGAAGGGCAAAGAAGCTGGTGAAAGGGCTGGAAAGCATGTCCTTTGAAGAGCGGCTGAGGGAATTGGGTTGGTTTAGTCTAGAGAAGAGGAAACTGAGAGAAGACCTTATTGCCCTCTACAACTACCTAAAAGTTGGTTGTAGTGAGGCTGGTGTTGGTCTCTTCTCTCAAATTAGTAATGATAGGATGAGGGGAAATGGCCTCAAGTTGCATCAGGGGAGGTTTAGATTAGATATCAGGAAGAAATTCTTCACTGAGACGGTAGTTAGGTGATGAAAATTGGTCAGAGAAATTCAGGCTGAGAAGACGAAAACAGGTTCGTACTCGGCAGCTTCCTTCCTCCCAGGTTCACGCCAAAAAGTAGAGAAGAAAGCCTCCCAAAAACCTCCTCTTCTGTTTCTGTCCACGTGCATGTCCAGGCTGCCCTGGCCCTGGCTGGCCTGGCCCCACCCCCACCGGCAGTGAAAAAGAAGATAAGTTTTTTTCTTTTAAAGAGGACTCGCTACCCCTTGACATGGGCCTGGTTCTATTCAACATCTTTATTGATGACCTGGACGAGGGGATCGAGTCTATCCTTAGTAAATTTGCAGATGACTCTAAGTTGGGACAGATTGTTGATCTGGAGGGAAGGGAGGTGCTGCAGAGGGACCTGGACAGGCTGGGTCAATGGGCTGAGGCCAATGGGATGAAGTTCAACACAGCCAAGTGCCGGGTCCTACACTTTGTCCACAATAACCCCCTGCAGCGCTACAGACTGGGGGATGAGTGGCTGGAGAACAGATCAGTTGAGAGGGACTTGGGAGTACTGGTTGACAACCAGATGAACATGAGTCAGCAGTGTGCCCAAGTGGCACAGAAGGCCAATGGGATCTTGGCTTGTATCAGGAATAGTGTGGCCATCAGGACTAGGGATGTGATTCTCCCCCTGTATCTGGCACTGGTGAGGCCTCACTTCGAATACTGTGTGTAGTTTTGGGTCTCTCACTTCAAGAAGGACATTGAGGTGCTAGAGCGGGTCCAGAGGAGAGCGACAAGACTGGTGAAGGGACTGGAGGGAAAGTCTTATGAGGCTGAAGGAGCTGAGGCTGTTCAGCCTGAAGAAGAGGAGACTTGGGAGACCTCATCACTTTCTACAACTACCTTTCAGGTAGTTGTAGGCAGATGGGGGCTGGACTCTTCTCCCAGGCAACCAGTGACAGAACAAGAGGGCAGAGCTTGAAGCGGTGCCAGGGAAGGTTTAGGTTAGATATTAGGAAGCACTTCCTTATGGAAAGGGTCATTAGACACCGGAATGGTCTGCCCAGGGAGGTGGTGGAGTTGCCATCCCTAGTGGTGTTTAAGGAAAGACTGGATTTGGCACTTAGCAACATGGTCTAGCTAGGTGTTGTGGTGTTAGGTCTTAGGTTGGACTTGATAATCTCTGGCTTGATGATCTTAAAGGTCTATTAAAGAAGCCAGACTCTTCCACCTACTTAACAAGATAGCAAATATTTTATACAAATATATACTCCATTATTTTAATCTCAGATTCCTTAAGTGCACTTGCTCTATTTATTTCTGGAGGGTGGGCTTTACAGAGAGCAAATCAGCAGCCTTGACATCCAGAGGTAACACAGGCAGGCAGCTATCTGGCAATAATTACAACAGAGGGTAAGAGAGGTCACGTCACAGGGTTTCTTTAATATGTGTAGTGCAGACAAACAGTCACAGAAAGGGATACAGCAAAGTCAGAAGACAATATAATTTGGAAATATGATCTATTTTGCTAAGACATCGTCCTTGGCTGTGATTAATTTATCCCAGCAGCACACACTCAGGCATCAGTGATGAACTGCTCTGGAAACTGTTCTGCTGTATATCAACAGAACCCTAAAGAACTTCCTACATTACCAACTCTGGTCTTGTGACAGGGAGGGAAAAGTCAGCAACTGCCCCTTTCCCTCCAGTATCCACCACAACTTCTCAGCTTGGAAAACCTATTTCGGTTCCTGCTTAATGTCTTCTTACATCGGGAGATCTATCTCTACAGTGACCATGGCTCGCAGGACAACTGCTAGTCCAAGTCACTGATGGGAGGTTAGGAGTCAGAGGTGTTTTATTACAAATTGAAAAGGTAATATTTAAGTCTTCAGGGCAACTCAAAGATTTTTTTAAATGGTGTTTTAATGAACCCAAGTTAAATGTCAAATTCTTCTCACTTGACATCCAAATTTGAATAGTTTCCTTATTTAATACAAAATGTTATCTCTTTATGGTTTCCCTGCTGTGTCATGCAAAATATCTTACAGGGACAGAAAGGAAACATGTCAGTTTTAGTATAAAAAATAGCCCCTTTTTCTGGTAGAGATAAGTCATGGAAAAATGACATAAAATAAATAACATTTAACAAATGTTTACACTTCCCACAGCTCCATTTTCTATTACCATCTGGCAGTACTTTTTCTGTTGCTCTTCTTTGAAAGACTCTTTGATCTTTTTCCTTTTCAGTCCACCATCCCTGAAAGATAGAGAAAAGGAAGACCTTTGAGCTCACTTCAAGGCAGAAAAACGTGAAGACATTTAGACTACATAGCCCAGGCCAAGCACATCTAGAAGAAGTTTTAGGAGATTCCAGGTTAATGCCTCAGAGTACAAAATACCTAAATATGCTTTGAACCCAGCCCCGGAAGTGCTGCTTCTTACCAAGGCAGCACAGACATTCCTCCCCGAGCAGCAATGACAGCCTTGACTCTGTTGGCAAAATGAACAGCATCTTCCTCTTCCTGGAAAAAAAAAAAAAAAAAAAAAAAATTTTTTTGCCTGCAACTTTAATATTAAAGAGTACACAACCCAAATGTGACCTGCAGGGGCAGTTCCAGCTGGTCCTAGGGAACACCACCTAATTCGCCATCATTTGGTGCTAAAAAGAATGAAGTGGCTTCTGGGATCATCTCAAACAACACAAAATGTGAGGTCACAGGTGTGGCTAGGGCAAGGGTTACATCCGCTCATGGTACTTCAGCATCAGTCTGAAGCTGGGAACACACTGACAGAACCACCTTGGAGGAGATGGGGTGCCCTGAACAAGGTTGGGGTGAATTATTGTGAGTTCACAGGAGCCTCTTTGCCCAGACTGCAGAGCACTGAGGTTCTATGTGCTACAGCAGCATCCCCACCAAGACTGGCTGAGCAGAGACCAGGACAGGCAGGACCAAACTGGGGCATTGCTGGCGCATAGGCCTTGACCACTCTGTCAGCACAGGTTGGTATCTTGGTGCAGTGGGCTGAGAGGCTGTGCCAAGTTGTGTCAGAAAGGTGCTAAGCAAAGGATTAGCTGGATATTCTGCAGGACTCAGAAACAAGGAGGCAGCAGGAAGCTGTACATATGGAGGTAAAGGGAGGACACAGAGGGTAGAAGAACCTGAGTGAAGGCCTGAATCTATGTATCACTTCTGGAGTAAAAATAGGGAGGTGTGTGCTAGGCTGAGGGATGGGAATCCTACAGCATGAATCCACATTTCAGTAACTTTTCAATTCTCTGTGAGGAGAGGAAACAAGGCAGCTGCACCCAAGTAAAAAGCTGTTTAGGTGCAATAGGGAGCATGGTGCAGAAATATCTGAATCTCTGCAAGACTATTTTTTCCTTGAAGATAACTAATCTCCCCCAAATATGTGCTTGCTTAATTTTAAGGTTATAGTGTTGCTTTCTGGCCTTTGTCCATTGAGTTGTCAATTAAGACTCTCCAAACATGCTGTGCATAAAAATTAAACTTCCTCCCAGACAACATTTTATGATAATTTTTCAAAACATATCAGAAGAGAAAGTACCTCTTTGACCATTGGTGGCAGGTACCACACATTACAGACAATAGCCCAGCTGGTCATGATATTAAAAACATAGGTCATCATGGAATACTTTGTGCTGTCCCAGAACGCATCTCCAAAGCGGGGGTCATACTGGAAGAAAAGAAATGAAAGTGATCTGCTGCTTTAGTTTAAATAATGTAAGCTTTTCTTTGGTCATGAAGTCACAGTTAAACTTAATAAATCAGGGGTAAATCTAATCACACCTCTTAAAACCAGCAGTAAACTCAGAGTAAAGCTCCCAATTTCCACACTTATGACAAGTTTATAACAGTTCACCTTTATGACAAAGCTACGCAGGACCCCAAACTGCAGCAGACCCACAGAAACATCTCAACTATAGCCAGGTAGATCTACTGAAAGTGTAAAGACTTCATCTATAGATGTGCTGATTATAAAGGTTTCTTTGAAAATGAACATACCAGTTTTAATTTCCATAAGATTTAATTTCCATAAGCAACAGAAAAAAGTAACTAATACATCTACAACTAGGATGACTTGGCTAAAGCTACTCAGAAAGCCTTGGAATTGTTATTGACGAGAAACAAAACCCCCCTTTTTTTAAGGGTTACACTTGAAGAGCTTCTCTGACATGAGAAGGTTCTGCAAATAATCCTTCCAAGTTTGGAAAATGGCAGGTACATTACCTTGATTGCTACTGGATGGATGGTTCCTCCTACCTCAAAGCTCCCCTTCTTAAACATCATTACTGAAGTGTTGTTTATGCAAGTACCTGGCCAGAATTAAAACAGCTTAGGATTTAATCCACTCTAAGAAAAGTATCAGCAAATGAATCCTAAACTGTCTTAAGGAGGCTTAAATTGCTAAAGGAGAAAGTGAGCTTTAGGTGTAAGGCAAAATCCCAGAGCCTGGTCTATCTTCCATTACACTATGCATTAAAGCAAAGGAAGTGTCATAAAACTGTTATAAAATATCAGAATCTGATTTGTAATACTCCACAGACTAAAACCTAGCCAGATCACTTGGGAAGGCTGGGCATAATAAACATAATAAACATTGACAAGAAGAGCAATAAAAATCAGTTATCATTATATAAAGAAAACATATATATGAGATAGAACATATAATAATAATGTTATATGTATTAAAAAAAATACCTTCTGGGAAAATCAAAATGGGCAATTTGGCCTTATCTGCAATGTGTTCTCTAATTCTGTTGAAAGAAAATACAGTATCAGTGTACATTTCACTTGAATGCAATTGGCCAAGAACCTAAACACCCAGTACCTCTTCCACAGGACAGTAAAAGCCCTTCCCCAGTAGTTTCTGCCAGTCAGCGGCCTCAGCTGGGCCATGTGCTACTTTCAGGCCTTTATCTCAGAGATTATGTCATGTTAATTACAAGAGCAGGTTTTATTTCACCATTTTAACCCAATTAACAGGAATCCAGAGAACTTGAAGCATTTAAAAGTTGCTTCACATTCATCTTTGATGGGTTCCAGTGCAGAATGCATCCAAATTTTCACTGAAGTCTATTCCATATTTCAAGTTTTCCTGCCTTCAGTGGTCTTAATATCCGTTTTTGAGGTACCCAGGGATTTTCTACATCTAGTTAAGAGATAGACCACTATGTACCTACATTTGCTGCATGGCTTAAAGATAATTGTGTCAGCACTAAGAAGATTGCTTAGTGCACACAGAATAGGTTGCTTTCTGAGAGAGCCTTCTTTCGTATGATTCAAGGACACACCGTTCCTCTCCAATCCATGTTAAAGAACAACAACAAAATCAGATACCAAAAATAAATTGAGAGAATGGTCCCACATGGGGGAATTTCTCCATTTTTCAAAAGACAAGCCATCATAAACATTTAATATTAGCTGCACTGCACCCCATTTCAGAAAGATTTAGGGTGACTGAAACCAGACTCTGTAGACACCTGAGAATACATGGACTGCCACACTGAGTCAAGTCCTGAAAGCCCAATGTGCTGTCTCTGCCAGGAAGCAATGCTGCAGCTCTGGAGGGCACTGGTGGACACTAAATTCTCAATGGGACAGCAATGGGCCCTTGTGGCCAAGGGAGGTCAATGGTATCCTGGGGTGCCTAAGGGAGAGTGTGGCCAGCAGGTCGAGGGAGGTTCTTCTCCCCCTTTGCTCTGCACTACTGAGACCACATCTGGAGTACTGAAACCAGTTCTGGGCTCCCCAGTTCAAGATAGACAGGAAAATACTGGAGACAGTCCAAGGGAGGCTATGAGGAAGATGAAGGGACAGGAACATCTCTCTTGTGAGGAAAGGCTGAGAGCCCTGGGGCTGTTTAGCCTGGAGAAGAGAAGCCTGAGAGGGGATTTTATGAATGGCTACAACTATCTGAGGGGTGGTTGTCAAGTAGAAGGGGCCAGTCTCTTTTCTGTGATGCCCTGTGATAGGACAAAGAAGAAGGGGTATAAACTTGAAGAAGGTTCCACCTCAACATGAGGAGAAACTTTTTTACTGTGAGGATGACAGAGCCTGGAAGAGGCTGGCAAGAGAGGTTGTGGAGTCTTCTTCTCTGGAGACTTTCCAAACCCACCTGGATCTGTTCCTGTGTGGGCTGCCCTGGGTGACCCTGCTCAGGCAGGGGGGGTTGGCCTTGATGATCTCCAGGGGTCCCTTCCAACCCCTAGCATTCTACCAGTCATAGAATCATAGAATCATAGAATCATTTGGCTGGAAGAGACTTTTAAGATCATCAAGTCCAGCCATTAACCCTACACTGCAAGGGTCCCTAAACCACATTCACCAGCACCACATCTATGCAGTTTTTAAACACCTCCAGGGATGGGGACTCAACGACCTCCCTGGGCAGCCCATTCCAATGCCTAACTACCCTCTCTGTAAAGAAATTCTTCCTGATAGCTAACCTAAATTTGCCTTGGTGCAACTTGAAGCCATTTCCCCTCGTCCTGTCATTTTTAACTAAGGTGAAGAGGTCGACACCCACCTCCCTACAACTTCCCTTCAAGTAGTTGTAGAGAGCAATAAGGTCCCCCCTGAGCCTCCTCTTCTCCAGACTAAACAATCCCAGCTCCCTCAGCCTCTCCTCATAGTAGAAACTCTCCAGACCCTTCACCAGCTTTTTTGCCCTTCTCTGAACTCGCTCCAGTACCTCAACATCCTTCTTGTAGTGAGGGGAGCAGAACTGGACACAGTACTCAAGGTGAGGCCTCACCAGTGCCAAGTACAGGGGTACAATCACCTCCCTGCTCCTGCTGGCCACACTGTTCTTGATACATGCCAGGATGCTGTTGGCTTTCTTGGCTGCTTGGGCACACTGCTGGCTCGTATCCAGTCGGCTGTCAAATGTGCTGACAGAACTGAGCTTTCTTTCCTGACATCCCTCATCATCAGCCTCAGAACTGAATGAAGAGATGAACAAGCTCCTGCCTTTGGCAGGCAGGCCAATGTGGCAATTCCAAGAGGCAAACAATCAAAAGTTCACTAGATGATGATTGCTGAACACTACACCTTTTCTGATGGCAGTAATTCCAAACCTCTGTCTGATGACAACCTACAGTTGCCCACCAAGGAGAGATGCAGGGTGAGAACAGTCTCAGATCATGCTTGGACCTCACAATTACTAGACCTAACAGGACAATTAAGCAAACACCTCATTACCTTACTTTTTCCTCACCAGATGACGATCTTTCATTTCCGAGCGTTCAAACAGAACATGCTGACAGGTTTGCAGGCTAGATTTTTGAATAAGTCCCATAAGCCCTCCATGAACCTGGCCAACCTACAAGCCCAAAAGAAACTGGTTACTATGCAAAACACACACACACACACACACACACACACTTATTGTGATACAATTCTGAACATGGATGCATCTGTTTCTAAGCTTAACCACAAATGATACCAAATCCTCTAGAGCAAAATTATGCCTACATCTGCCCATGCCTCAGTCCCAAACACAAGTCTGAAGGCTATCAAATCCCACTCTTTCTACCAGTAAGCTTCTCCTCTTAGACAACTCTACATCTACAGGCATCTCAAGGTAACTTGTGTGCCGACTCTTTGCTCATACCAAGGAATAGCATCTATCACTGGCCAGGATTACAACATCTAATGGAGTTGTGTGGTTGGCTACGCAGATGCCTCCTTCCTGTGGTCTGTTTTCCCTGCAATGACAACCATAAAAGTAGTTATTTTATGTTTATTCTCCAGCCTAAGACCTCATCAGGTACCCCATCCAGTTAGCACAGATCCACAGCTGAGACTATAGGCGACAAAAGCATTTCAGGCACAAAGCTCATCTGAAGAGCCGTAGAAAGCAGAGCACCATCAAACATTTTAAAATACTAATGTTGCTATGATATAAATCAGTTTGGGTTTTGTTTGTGGTTTTTTGTTTGTTTGTGATTTTGTTGGTTTGAGGGTTAATTTGTCATTTAATTTCAACTTAAAATAACTAATACATTTGTAAACCATTCCCCATCCCCCAACCAATACTTGCAAGAGTCCCTTTACATTTCCATAGTTTGAGTATTTCACCAAAACCAACTTCCTTTTAGCTGAGAATACCAGACGTCATTGGAGCAGGCATTGTAGCATTTGTCTACTTAGGTTGTGGAGTCTCCTCTGGAGACATTCAAAACCCACGTGGACGCATTCCTGTGTGACCTGATCTAGGTGATCCTGCTCTGCAAGGGGGATTGGACTCAGTCTTTTGAAGTCCCTTCCAACTCCAAACTTTCTGTGATTCTATGACCTCTTGGACACTAAAATGCTGAAAGCAGACACCAGAGCATGATTTTGCTCATTTTCTAAAACACAGACAAAGGAAAATATTTCAGAAGCCTCTATTACTTAAATCTCCAAGCAAGATAGTACAAAACCTTACAGACATACCATCTATAACTTATTTTAGGAGAGATAGAGAATTATTTACCAATCAAATCAGCTAACAGGACAGTCAAACATTTTTATGGCATTGTTCTTGCACATAACACATTCATGGCAAATGCTGAGGAAAATGTCTACATCTACATTTAATCAAGAACACAATAGAACACACAGTAGGGTATGCAAATGTCTTGACAGAATTTAGATGATCTAAACAGCTTCTTGGATCAAACTGCACCATCATCTGTGCAGTAATGGAACAAGACTCCTTCTCTGAAGTGCAAGATACTGGGTACCGTAAGAAACTCATCCCAATCCAGCAAGAGCAGGGTGGCACCACTCACCTGTCGTGGAAGTGAACAAGGCCACCCAGACATCGGACGCCTAATGTGGCACAGATCATCTGAACCTGGTTGCTCAGCCAGCATTTAACTCTAAAAGAAAGGAAGACATATGTGCAGTTCCAGTTCTATGTGAGTCGCTCATAGAGCAATATAATGTAAACTCTCCACACTATTCCAAAAGCTGTTATTGCAAAGACCACATGAAGAAGAGCCGCTTGCACCAACAATGTCATGCAGGAGGAGCTTATTAGGAGCTTATCAGGTATCAAAGATACTCTTGGTCCATTCTTCTCCTGTATTCTATTCTAAACCCACCAGATTCAAAGGAGAAGGAAAAAAAAAGCAGTCAGGGTTTCATTTTTCTCTGGAAGCAACTGCTAATGACTTGTTCATTAATTTAATTTTAGCTGGTGAATCACATTTGAGGTTATTTTTTTCACTGACAGGACTATCTCAATGTAATAATACAGGATGGCTCAGGACAGGTGATTTACTTGCCATATTCTGACTCAAGTAGAGGACACTCTATTTTCCACTCTAAGACATGATTCCTTCAGTATCAATCTGACTTATATTGCATGTGCATTTTCAGATGCCATACATCGGAAACATACATCATACTGTTCTATGACTTTACAGTAAAGAAAAACAAAAAATCATCCAGGATGACTCACATTATACCTCCAGACTCAAGCAGATTTATATTCTGACACACTAATTACAATCCTTAAAAAACTAAAAAAGAAATGGAAAGAGCCCTCAGCAAACACCTACCTGCCATTTGGAAACTGTCCTAGAACTGTAGTGGCCAAGACCAGCAAGAGGATGCTGAAAACAGCTAAGCAGACACTACAAAGCAGAACAATCGTAATTAAATGCTAAAAAGAAAAACCGGAAGAGCAAGGAAGAAAATATTTTATTTAAGCCCTGGATACATTTCACAATGCTTCCCTCCACTATTAATAGCATCTCAATAGCAATATGAACCAGAAATTTCAGTATGAATTTCCACCCTGGGAAGTGTGCTACTATAGAATTATGAAAATGAAGTGTCATTGGTTACTTAGGGTTGAGAAAAGACAACAGCGAAGCCACTTTTACATCAATTATGTCATCTTAAACTGAGTATCTAAATTTACACACAGGCATATGCGGTCTGCTATGTGACTGACTGGTATAAAATCCCTCTATGCACTGCTGCTATGTTTTGAATATACTGTTCTCACATCAAAGGAATAAGATTTTTTAAAGCTCCTGCTTTTTACAAGAGCACAATAATGATGAAAGGCTGGTTTGCTTAAAAGAAAAGTTAAAAAGCCTGAAGCTTCTTTTTCTCCATTCAACCCTGTGCTCCCAGAACTTCGTCTCTGCTTCAGGTCTGCTTGCAAATGGATTTTGAAAAGAAAATAAACATATGGAACATGAGAAATGTACATCAGCACATTTTTTTTGGGGGGGGGGGGGGTTTTTGAGTTTTTTGGGAATNCAGCCCACACAATGCTCAGCTGCCAGCTGGCACGGTGCAAGTTGGCATTGGTTCTGCTGAGGAGATTCCAGGACACCAGCTCCTCAGAGGAGAACCTCTGAGTGACCTCATCTTCTGCAACTGCCTCACAGCCCTTCTTGGAGAAGTACATAACGTCAGCGAGGCTGAAGTGCCCTTGATGCTGGCCAGCAATCTGCTCTTCCATTGAGGTTTCCTCTCTCTGGATGATCCCTGCAAGAAGAAATGGGGTCTGCCTTCCACACAGTGGAATGGACAATGTGGATTTCAAAAAAGAGTAAAATACACATGGTTTTGAGAAAGAATTCTCATTCCAAGCACCATAATTACATTGTCATGCCTTGTTTACATACTGGTGTTTGGTTCCACAAGACACTACTCTAATCCTATGCTGTATAACAGCAGTAAATTGTAGGAAAAAGTAAAACCAAAAAACCTCAAGCACAACACCTGCTTCACTGTCCTTTACCAAACAACTGACACCTAAAAGTGGCAACAGCACCCTGCCAAGATTGCAGATCCCTCCTGGTGCCCTGACTCATATTCAAGTAGTGTTTTGTACAGTTGTTGTTCTTGATGCTGTTCATTAATAGTCTTACTTTTTCCCAGCTGTAACAAACACCTTCCTCTGGTATTTTTTTCTCAGTGCCCTTGCTCTTCCTCTCCATCCCTTCTGCTTTAAGAGTCACTTCGCTACAAAGAAACAGGGACTGTTTCTCTCTTGTGAGAAAAGGCTGAAAGCCCTGGAGCTGTTTAGCCTGGAAAAGAGAAGCCTGAGAGGGTATCTTATTAATGTCTATAAGTAACTGAGGGGTGGGTGTGAAGTAGAAGGGGCTAGTCTCTTTTCTGTGGTAGTAGGACAAGGAATAATGTGTATAAGTTGTAGCATAGTATGGTTCTCCTCAACATGAGGAGAAACTTCTTTGCTGTGCACATGACGAAGCCTGGAACAGGAGGCTGCCCAGAGAGGCTGTGGAGTCTCCTTCTCTGGATACTTTGCAAACTCACCTGTGAGCTGCCCTGGGTGACCCTGCTCTGGCTGGGGGATTGGACTCGATTATCTACAAAGGTCCCTTCCAAACCCTACCATTCTAGGATTTGATTATTCAAAGCATCTAAATTTTCCCCGAGATACAGAGAGTATAACACAAAGGCATTATTCAAGAAGAATGACAATACATTCATGCTCCATATCTGTAAAATTACACCTCAGAGAACAGCCACACAGCAAGTCTCAGTGACTTTTGCTGAGATCACTCTGAGACCAGATGCTTACCTGGCTGGTTATGGTGACGAAAATTGTATTGATGTACTAACCAAGACTTGGCTTTTTTGTTTGCCTTTTTGTGGGTAAGGGGGGACTGGAGAAGGATAGGTACTGAATGACATTAAATATGCATTATTCCAAGTACATTTAATTTGTCTTAATCAACATACTACTCCCTGATCGGAATTACACCTTTCCTACAGCTGCACTTCAGTCAGATCTTGACTGTTCAAATGTCCAGGAAGTCATAAGACCTGCAATTCATTAGCTGGCAAACCAAACAGGCTATGTGACTAACAACTAAAACCAGGCCACAGGAAAAGGATTATTATGAGAACTTAACATAGTCCCCTTTGGGAAGAGAAGAGGAAGAGGAAGAAGAAAAAGAAAAAAGAAAAGAAAAGAAAAGAAAAGAAAAGAAAAGAAAAGAAAAGAAAAGAAAAGAAAAGAAAAGAAAAGAAAAGAAAAGAAAAGAAAAGAAAAGAAAAGAAAAGAAAAGAAAAGTTGGGAGGAAAAGAAAAGTCGGGAGGAAAAGAAAAGTTGGGAGGAAAAGAAAAGTTGGGAGGAAAAGAAAAGAAGAGTTGGGAGGAGAAAAGAATGATTAAAAAAAGAAAAAACACAACAAATACTGCATTCTCACATTTTATCCCCAGGCCTAAGGAATGCAAATTGTAACTGTGGTCTGTGGGATGGTGTAGCTCCTTTACTTGAAAAACTGGTTTTTTGCATGCTAGAAGTTACAAGAAGAAACAGGGAGAGGTTCCCAAACAGCAGTGACTTTCTCTACCCACACCAGTCTCTAACACCTTTGATTCAGAAGACTCAGTCATTCACAGATTATCTTGCTTATAACATAACATCAGGTTTGTAGTTTGGAACTTCAGTAGTTCCTTGCCCATCAAACTCCAAATTGGCCATTCCAGTTCTCTTACTTAACATCATGTGCAATTTCTGTTTGTATTAATTCTTTTCTAGATAAGACATTAAAATAGTTGCCTTTTTTTTTACAGAACAAATAGTGCTGTGTCACTTCATTCAGAAATCTTACCAGTGGAGATTAAATTTTCAGGTGCCAGCGCCTTCTGCTTTTTTACTCCTTCCTCAATCTGCAGGGTGGCCCACTGTTCCCAAAACAAGAGAGGTAGATGTTGATGGTTTTCATTTTGACATTTCCAGGCATTCTTTACTCACCATCAATAGGAAAGCTGTCCTGCATATCTCCTGTTTCATTTGTTACATCAATCACACTTTTTGCCATCATCAGGAAAAATAGTTTGGCTCAAACTTCTTTGCAGGACACAGGCTGTTGTTTGGTTGGTTGGTTTTGTTCCCACTTTTTTGTTTGTTTTGTTGTTTGGGGTTTTTTTTGTGGGTATTTTTTTGTTGTTGTTGCTTTGGGGTTGTTTGTTCAAAATAAACAAACAAAAAACCCCATAAATTAGTGGCTACCTAAGAGACTCTATGAGGTCCAAGGGTTCAAAACTCTTCCTCAGTTAGCTTCAGGTGTGAGAATGATGCAAGATACCATCACTGAAAGTACAGACATGTTGGAAAAAATAGATCTAAAATGGATTTTAACAAATAAAAGATATTACCTTAATTTTAGGGCTTTCATGAAGTTTTTGTTAAGAGGCTGAAGCTACAGGCAGCTGGCAGGGTGTTTCCAGCAACACCACCATATAAGCATCAAACAATTACTGTTGCAGCCTGTCTGACAGGCTATCAGTCTGGGTCAAACTCTTGCAGGAAATCAGCAGACTAGTTGCTGTGTTCTTCTTAATGTTACATTTAATGTTCTGAATGGTTACAATTATCAGGGGGGTGGTTGTCAAGTAGAAGGG
>VYZU01027981.1:0-18736 GCA_013401355.1 Ceyx cyanopectus
TTTTTTTCTTTCTTTTTTTCATTTCCTGAAAAGCAGAAACTGTGCAAATCCTGTATCTCCTTAGTGAAACTGATGCTCCTGCCATCTGCTCAGGAACCAGACTCTGAATGTAGAGATCCTCCCAGGATTTGTGTCTTTGAGCTCCTGCTCTCCAAAGTTTTTGGCTAGATTTACAAGGCTTCCAGATGTCCCAGCCTGGGTTCAATGCTTTTTGGCTACCAGGTCTAAGGCAGGCTGATGGAAATTCTGGCACTGCTCCTTGTTCCTGAGATGTGGCCATCTGGAAGCCCAGACTTTCTGGCACCACACTGGATTATCTGCACAGATAATCCAAAACCGGGAGCTTCATATCTCGCTGGGCAGCCCTGCCCAGAACCTACAATGTAGGATTTATTGAATCTTTTGCATTGGCCTCATAAGTTTTCACCACCTCCCTGTCTTCACACACACAAAATATATTTTGTTTGCCTTTATTTTTCCAATCAAGAGCGCTGATGTGGCATTGCCCATCTACTCATTCTGTTAAGCAGATTTTGTTGTTTCATGCTGGAGTTTCTGCTAAATGGAGACCACCAGAGTTAGTCTAGCTTTACAGCAGAAACATAAACACTCAAATTGATAATTTTTCTTTTTCTCCTGTTCTAGATGGAAGATGACTTTTTAGTTGGCTATTTTAATGCAGTCTTGCTGTTTGGACATACTCTGAAGAAATTTATCCTCTCCCAGAGCCCAGTGTTACCTCTCAGTTTCATCAATGAATTTCGAAATACCACTTTTGAAGGTAAAAAAAGGCAGTTCTGTGTAGGATTCACTATTGATGAGGGGAAATGAGTGTTTATGTTNTTTATGTCCCATATGCTTTCAGCAAACATGTGTGAAAGTCTCCCAGATTTTCCTAATGTGTCCTAATGGGGCCGTGGGTTTATCATTGCTTTAACCATGGTACTCTAAACCTAGAAAAATATAATTTACTAATTTCTTCTGGAGACATCATCCTGTTTTGAGTATCAGTAAACTAACATCTTAAATTTCACTCTAAATTTGAAAGATAAGTGAACACAGACATTTTTACTTATCTACAATAAATCTTCCTCTGTAATGCTCCACATTAGTTATATATTTAGTTAAAAAAAAATCATCCTAAAAGTGAAAGTTGTTTAACTACCTTAATTCTTTCTTGTGGTGGAGGGTGGTAGAGTAGGGAGTTCATAGAATAATTATTTTGATATTAAGAAGTTGGACCATGAAAAACTTTGCATCTTTTTCTGAGGTGAGAAGGCAGAAGGTAATTCCCAAACTAAAATAATAACGATGCTGAACTTAAGGGAAAATAAAATAAGTCATCAACAACAGCAGCAAAAGAGCAATCCGAATGACTCTCCCAAAAAAAAAAAAAGGGTGAGAAAGTTGAGGTGAGATTTTCAGGATTGGTGGGAATTGGCTAAACTTCTGCTTTTGTTGGGATGACTGACTTCAAGAGCAAAGTCAAGTCATGCTGACGGACTTAGAAAGCTCCACCTTAAAATTCTTGGAATGTACTACACAGGCAATTTCTCAATCTGCTGACATACAGAGGGAGGAGGTTAAAGGGAAAAAGAACCTAGTTAATATCAGTAGAGTCAAGCAGGTAGCTCTCAAAACAGTAAGGGGAATGTAAGTATTTCCTTTCTGGCTGATAGATTCAAACTGTAGGTGAAATGCAATTTCCCTTTTCACTTGTAAAATGGTCCCTTCAAGGGAGGTTGCTCTGACATTTCTTGGTATGATGAAGAAACATGACAAATAAAATTTTCTATAGCTAGAGGGAGTCTTTCAGTGCAGTCAGTTCAACAGCTTGTACTAGATTTGCTAGAGAAAATGTAGCACATTATTAAGGGAGAAGTAGCCCCACACTAAGCTGATATGTATTCTAGCATGTACACGAAAAAGAAAAATATCCTGCACAGCAGAAATCCTTTTCTTTATCTCATTCTTCCTGCCACATGTTTCTGTTTCTGAGTATGCAATCCCTCTGACTAATTCTTTATGTCCACAGGTCTACTAGGTCCTGTGATTCTAGATGAATTTGGAGATATTGATACTAATCTGACCTTGCTGTACACGTCACAAACTTCAAATCATGTAAGTATCTCCAGGGAGCAAGTGTTTGACCTTATATATGAAAGGAGAAATAAAATGCTTAGTACTATTACATAAGAACGATGAAAATAACTACGGCAGAAGTAGTGGCGTGACAAGGCATGCTGTGCATGCCGGGAGGGGTTCATGTGAGGTGTGCTGGGGACTGACAGGATTGATGTCATCTGGTGATTTAGTAAGTAAAGTGCAGCTGGTATTTTGTGGGACTGATACATTTCTTTTCAGAGAGAGGGAAGGAATGAGGAAAAATATGGCAACCAAACATATGGCTAAGATGAGGAATGCACCACTGTAGCAGAAAGAGCAAGAATTACTTTGAGTTTGGGCAATGTTTTTATTAATGGCAGTTTGAAGCAAGGGATAAAAGAGGGTGAGCACAGCTGCTGACTGCATTTCTTCCCTCCTACACCCATAGTTTGGAACGCTTCTTCATTTCAACACTCAAAAGAATGAGACATATATGGGGACTACCAGTCCAGATTTTTCCTGGAGGTACCACAAGCTGCCCAGTGATATTCCAGGTGGAGGTGAGACATCCATTAAACCTCTCTCCTCTTCAAAGACAAATCACACAGCCCTAAGATCTACCTGCCATGCAATCTGACACACTGCCTTCACACTGTCCTCAGACAGTGATGCCAAGAGCTGGGGGCAGAACAGCAGCTTTCTTTCCCCTGCCCCATCCTCCCATGTTCTCTGCATCCAGACCAGTTCTAAACTTGCATTTCTGCTTAGATGCTACTAAGTCTCTGGTAGATTACATACTGTACTAGTGACTGTGGGGAATACCATGGTGTGTTTTGGAAGAGATCACCCCTGAGCACATAACCTTCACTAGAAGATGGTAGTGGTCTGAATTGCTTTAAAGACTGTTCAGGGAAGGCAACAGAGTTGAGGTTATGATGAGTTATCTGACTGTGTGTTCTGTACTGCTGATGCAGCATAGTGGCTTCTACTTGTTACTTTATCCTTGTTATAAGGAGCAGGGGAGAGGACACAGCACTGTGCAGATTCAGGGTTCTTCTCTAGAGGGGTCTCTTAGGAGAGCTGTCTCTCCACAGAAAGGCAATGGGAAATTAGGTTATTGCCCTATTTACACCAAGACTTTAACTCTGAATTCCCAGAAATCAGCATCTCTTTTTGAGCTTTTGGTGACTCTTGGATAGAATGGATGAACCCTGTTACTATTCTGCATACCAGAGTCCAGCTTTATCAATCTAACCAGATTGGGATTGTTTCCCCATTTAGACTGCTGCCACATGATGATTGGCAATGGAAACGTTGCCAAAGGATAGAAATTATTGCAGCGGCATTGGTTGCAAGGGTTAGTGCATAGTGGGTTAACGTTCACCTGAGTCATTCCCATCAGTGAGCGTCCAAAGGTGCTGCTGTTAAAGGTCTCTGCTAAAAGCCTCCTCCATTAGCTTGCTGTACTGCTTACCTCCATTAGTTTCCATTGGAGAAACAAGCACCTTCTGATAAGAATCCATTCCAAGTAAGGTGGTACATGGATTAATACTTTTCTTTTTCTCCTCAGCAAAGTAAATCTGGTGGTTTCAAATTAAGGCTTATCCCTCTTAAGAGAAGCAGGAATAGTGGTTCATTGCCAGGGACCCATAGGAGCTTCCAGGAGCAAACCACAGCACTGATGAGACTCCAGTTAGCCAGCATTTGGAAGAGCAGTGGGCATTCAGCAGAGCTGTTATTTATCAGCTCTGGTCAAATTTCTGGTCTCCTTTGATATGACTCTGAGTTGTGCTTGTGCAGAGACAACAATTCTGCACGTCAGCCACAGGATCTCCCTGCACCAGCTCCCTGAGCCATGTGCAACCTGGCCCCAGTCTTCTCGGTGTTGCTCCAATCCAATTCTCATCCATGCCTTGGGCCCCACAGAGTGCTGTGATGCCAGTGGATCTGTTTCTCTAAAACATTCACTTCAGTCTGTCCTTGTTTGAAGATGCTGCATAAAGACAAAAGAAAAATGGGAATTGCAGAAAGTCAGTGTCTACAAACCAATAGCTTAATATTCAGTGCTTAATCAAGGCCTGATGTTGTGGCCAAGCTATACTAAACCAAAGTAAAACTGCCTTCCACAGGCACTTGATTTTTTTGTTTTAAAATTTTTAAAAATAGATCTTCCTTTAGTGTGATTCTAAATAAATATATTCCCCCAAAGGGCAATTTTTTACAGCCAAAGTTTAAGTAATCACCATACCTTGCCAAAAACAGGAAAAACTTTCCAACCATAAATATGGGTTTTTTTCCTCCAGGGAGGTGAACAGTCACAGCATCCAGAACCCCACTCTTTCATAAACTGTAATTGACAACAGCTTGCTTGAGTTCTGCTACCCTCCTTCCTCCTGGCAACCCGTAAAAAGAAAAAAAAAAAGGGGCTTCACCCACATTTTCCCATTGCTCAGAAAGTTTTAAACCTCACTCTATGGGTGTTATGACCTTATCCACTTTATGGATAAGGTCAGCCTTCAATATACTGACATTTCTGGTTCTAGAGGACCTGAAAACAGACAATTTGTGATGCGTGTTGTAATACTAAGAGCCAGGAGGTGGTAGCAGAGCCTCAGGAACAGGAAAATGGTCCCACAGCTCATCTACGGGAAACTACAACCTGCTGATTGTTAAGTTGCAAGCCACGATTCACAAATCTGAAGTTTTAGAGAATTGGTACTTAATGGCTCTGCACATTCTCATATATCTTTCATTCTCATATATCTCATATATCTAGAACCAACATGCCAGTCTGCAAAATTAGGTTCTCCTCTGCCTTCTTTGCCTGAGAGACTGGCACAGTAGAGTAGATACACAGTAAATATGTGGCCACCAAATGAAACTCTGCACTAATGACCTGTTGCTCTTCAAAGGAAACTGGTGACAGTTTTCCTTCTCAATACCCCTGATATCCAAGAAATTACCAAAGACAGGTTTCAATTTCCCTTTCCACATTAAGTCAGTCAAAATTACAACCTTAAACCATCAGCTCTCAGCTGGCTGTTTGTTCTGTCAGTTCTTGGCTGTTTGGCCTGAGTGCTCAGGATTATCACCCTCTTGTGCTTTGTGGTTTTGAGTCCAAGTCCTCAGATGCCTGAAAAAACAAATATTCAAATTGTTTGACATCCTCCATGGACACTTAACTAGCTTTGAAGTGCCGCCAGATTAATTTTCCTCTATAATGTATGGATTTCATATGGAAGACTACAGTCCACTCTGTAGCACTTATCATCCTAACACAGTGTCTACATAAGTGTACTGAAATGTGTCCAGTCTTCAAAGTTCTGTCTACAACAACTACAGAATGACTGTAAACAACTGGGCCAATGAAGGGATAACCCAGGTTCAAAATGTTAAAAAGTCTGCTTATATTAAAAGCTGTACCATGATTTTTATCCTCACCTCTTCTTGGATAACACATTCTTAGAGGAATCACCTTTCAGACCCACAAGTGGATGTACTCTGTATCAGATGGAATTCTGACTGGAAGCTTCAGGTGTAGTCCATTCTGAATTATATCAGTAAAGACTCTGGGTGACAAAGGTAGTTGTGGAAAAACTCACTGTCAAAGGAGCATATGTCTTTCTATCTGGGTACTTCGCAGGACTGGAAAGGAAATATAACAGTATTATAAAGCATGAATTAGAAAGCCATCACTAAGTATTGTGTTTCATGATAAAACCAGTAGGGGTTAAACCCTTGTTCCCCATTTTAGAGAAAGAGTTATCCAAAGGAGTCAATAAGGAGCTTATTTTACCTTAAACCGTGGGTATGCTGGGGGAAAACAATGTTTCCTGCCTGTGATTTCAAATGGTCATCTGCTTACCTCATTTACATCTCTATCCCACAGAGCTGTACCCAAGGTTTTCTCCAACCATCCACTCTTATGAAGATCTTACTGGGAGAAGTTTGGCTGCTTCATTTTTTTTCAAATGTGGTTACTAAGAAAAGTCAGCTTTCTTCCTGGACTAGCCTACTTTGGTTTTAAAGAGGAGAACATCTAGAAACTGCTTTTGAACTGATGTGAAATTTAGTGCTGTTAAATTCACTCCCTCCTTGTTGTTCCTATAGTGTTCATGCCTCAGGTGGGGAAATAGGACTGCACTGCTCTGGGTCATGCTTCATTCTGCAGTGAAAGAGGCAGGCATGTGTCATCTCTAGGCAGTTCTGGGCTTTACCAAAGCCTCTCAATTTGGATGTGATCAGAGAATACCCCTGCTCATCTAATTGTGACCTGCACATGTGTGGAAGAGGGTAATTTCTTAAATTTTATTTTTCAATGTCCTCTGTTAAGTAGTTTATTTTTATTTTTTTCTTTTCTGCAGGACCGCACATCTTGACTATTGCTGTCTTTACGCTCACAGGAATTGTGATTCTGGTTCTCATAATTTCTTTGCTGATTCTAAGGTACTTCTTTGGCCTTCTGTTTGTCCTTGAACGGTTTTCCATCTAGGGCAATGCCTTTGATTTCTCCCGAAAGAGACATTTTTAGCTTACTTTACATACCTGGGTGATTGTCCTCAGTGTGAACTCTTCAGTATATGCCAAGTAGTGTTGTACCAACCCACATTTGCAGATGTATAAAATTTAAGAGTCTGTTTAGATTATTAGATTAATATTGTATAGATACCCTTGTAATAGTTCAGAACATTGAATATAGAAGAGTTTCCTAAGGATTTTTTAGAATAAAATTGTCCTTTTAGTGTCAAATAATAGCGAACTTGTCAATTCTAATTGCTACTGAAGATTGTTCCCTAAGTAGCAAAGGAGAAAAGATACTGAGCTATGAAGATGAACAAAATGCTTTCCTATTCCTCCTTTATCTCCCAAGTTTCTAGGATACAGAACTATCCCACAGCTCCGCGTGTTGCTCTAATTGCTAAGTAAAATGACACAATTCTGAAAAATACATAGCTAAATATTAGACCTAGTAGATTTTAATTCACTTTGATATGAATTTAATCACCAGCTGATACCAGTCTGAATTGCAGTGCATCCTGGTGACACAACACAGTTTACAAGACTGAACTGAGAAAACCAGTTCTTACCACAATTAGTGGTCACCCTTTTCTTATACATATGTGTGTTAAATATATATTGGTAAAGGGAACATTTATGTTATTAGTCAATACCATGGGTTCTCCCATTTGGAGCATTTACTAGCAGTAATCAATGTGTTAGGATTCTCCTGCAGTCTTTCCAGTCAGTCCTGTGGGTTTGTTTATTTTTAATAATGGAAGGACGTGCATGAGTAAGAGGGTAATATGATGTGTATTAGTTATCTTGTAACAATTCTTTAAGAGAAGACATTGTCCACTCTGAAGTTCTGCAAGGGAGACAGCAGTTTCATTCTCCCTATTCCAAGGGTTCTTCCCTCATTATTAGAAAATGTGCAGAATACACAGGACACCCACAAAAAGGCATCTAATCTAAACATTGTTGTTACCTCCTCTCCTGGCATTGTAGTCAAACCAGTTCTTACCATCCAGTGGTGATGGCAGAATTTCCTCTGGCTTACATTTCTGGCCTGTGGGACTTTCCTTCAGAGTACATTCATTAACACAGAGGAGAAAACTCTATAAGATCCAGAGGCCCCATTTGTGCTTTAAATTGATCTTACCTTCCTTGAGACTCTGGCAATTGTCTAGAAGTTGTTCTGCTAGGTCTGTGGAACTGATTGAGCCTTTAGGCTTTCCCAGAGCTAAGAATTACACCAGGCTCAAAATCCAAAACTGTATGAGAGTTGCTTGTGATCAAGCCTTGTCAACCTGATACTGCAACTTGTGTCATCCTGACACTAGAAGCTTCCCTGTCCTAATCTCCTGTTGTGGGTTTCGGTTCATGGGAGGATATTCTGTTCACTCGTTTTGCAGGAAGTACAGGAGAGATAATGAGCGCCGGTGGAAGAAATGGTCCCATATACCGCCCGAAGAAATATTGCCTCTGGAGACCAGTGAGACAAGTCACATTAGTTTGAAGGTAAGAGAAGCACGATGCCCAAAGCTGGGCCTTGGAATCCATCTTCGAAAGACCATTGATGCATGTTGGCATCCTCTGACTACAATGCGGTCTGTGGCTCTGGTAGAATCTGGTAGGATCTGATAATTATTTTTTTTTCTGCTATATTGTAGGAAAAAGAGATTATTCCCCATCTATCTCTTCTTAATAAAATATATCAGTTCTCCAGTAGTAAAGCTCATTTTGTGATGAGGGAATGGGATGGGTATTAATTTCCAGTCTTTTCCTATTAAAAAGGATTTCCTGTGCTTTATTATGCCTCTTTAATGCCCAAGAGCACGAAAGCAGCAGGTGGAGGGCATGGGAGTGGCATGGATGTCCCACACTTTCTGTGGCATGTAGTGGCCCTCCCTACGCTTATGCTTCTCTGTGTGGTACACACTGATATTATTTATTACTCTGGGCCTGATGAGTGGGGAGTAGGTGATAATTGCAAGTTAATTATTCTTCTTTGTTCTCAGATCGATGAAGATAAGAGACGTGACACCATCCATAGACTGCGCCAAGGCAAATATGACAAGAAGGTAACCTGACTGCAGTGTCCATGCTCCCTTCCTTGGCTTAGGAGGGCTCTTTCTGGAAGGACGTTATTCCACTCCAGAGAAAATTCCACTGACCTTGCAGAATGGCTTGATTTTATGGAAACAATAAGTCACTTGTCAGGTGTTTTGCATTTTGCTTACTGATGGGAGGCAATGTATTTGGCTCCATGAACCCTTTGCCTAGTCCAGAAGCAGAGGGATCAGAAATTGGATATATTTTGGTACTGAGGAGATGAAGAGATTAGTGGAGGACAGGCCATTTACATTGGCAGTTCTTGTACATTCAGTAGAGCTACCTGCCTGACTGAGGTATATTCATGTTGAGTTAAAATCTGCATTATTGACAGTTCTAAATTGTTCCTGTCTATCTGAGAAATCTTTTGCATTGAGATATAATGCTGTTACTTATTAACTGATAATGGAACCTCCAACATTAAAGCAGTAGGCAGGTGTTTCCAAGATATGTATTTGTACAGACATTTTTTTATGTTGTACTAATGTTGTACTAAACCTATAATTTTTTTCCCACTGGCATTTTTTCTTTAGGTGGTGATCCTAAAGGACCTAAAAAACAGTGATGGTAATTTCTCAGAGAAGCAAAAAATAGAACTGAACAAGGTAACTGGTGTACATAGCAGCTGGACACTGCATGGTGGGATAGAGCCTATGAGTAAAGTCATTGCTGTCCACTGTCAACACCAACAGCCACATGCTTGTGCACATTTGTGAGGTGGACCGATAATTAGTTCCTTATATTGAGTATCCGTACATTGCTTGATGAACTTTTTCATTGTGTGTGTGATCTCATCACCAGTTCAGTCTGAATTGTATGCCAATGTTCTATCATGGTCTGTCTTATGGCCTTACTAAATAATTTTTTATAGCTGATACTAAAAAGCAATGCACTTTTTTGCTCATATGATGCTAATTCATTAGCAGCAGAATGTTTTAGATAAATATTATTGAATGCCAAGGGCAGCTCTTTAAATATAAGTAACTCTCTGCTGACTTGTGCATACAGACACTTCCAACATGAGAGATGAAGTTGGCTGCAGTACTACATCTTTTTTGAATGAGTAGTTTTCCTTTTTACACAACACAGCTATACTGTGAATTCAATAAGCTCCAAAAATACCCCAAAGTAAACTACCATTGTCTATATAAATGGACAAGGTCCATAATGCTGCATCTTTACATTTGTATTACTTGCTCATTTACTGACTGATTCACAGTACCCTGTCATTCATAACATCTGTTCTGGTCAACTGGGAAGTTTGAGTAGAGAGGCAATAATGGGGAGACTATAGTGGGCTCTGGAATTAACTTGCAGCAGCCACTCTTATCACCCCAATCCAGAAGGCTCTGGAATGACAAATGTCTTCAAGTACTTCATTCAGTGCCTTAGTACACACTACTTTAAAGAAAGCTCATATATCTTATCAGGGCCTAAGATAAAATGCCACATTGCGCAAGTATCCTTGGTCTGTGGTTCTGTACTAACAGTGATTGCTTTTAAAAACAGATGCCATGTTTCTGCTCTAGCTCCTACAGATTGATTATTACAACCTGACCAAATTCTATGGCACTGTGAAGATGGACACCATGATCTTTGGAGTGATTGAGTACTGTGAAAGAGGTTCTCTGAGGGTAAAGAATTTTGCAGGTCTTCTTCCATACTCAAATTACTGATTTTCAAAATAAAAGAAAAAAGTGTGTCTCTATGTCTCTGCATATGTCACATATGCCATGCAACAGCCATGGACGGAGCAAGTGGCTTCAGGTATCTGATTTGGCTTTGGTTTCCTTGCTCAGCTCTCTTCAGCATTCACTAGGTGCTCCTGTGGCTGCCATCAGGCTGGTGGTTCTCAGCAGCCAGAGGATCAAGTGAAGTGTGAGCAGAGCTGTGTACAGGCAGAGCTCTGCCCAGGCAACAGCAACAGGCAGTATTTGTATTGTGACCCCTATGGGGACCATAGAGGATACAACTTTTTGTTTTACTTTCCAAGCCATAGTTGTTGTCTCTGCTGGTGCCCTTGTGAACCCCAGTGCCCTCAGAGAGTGAAAAGATAAAGAATATATTCTATATGAATAAGGGACAAATGGTTTGAGGCTGGAATATGGCAAATCCTGTGCTGTGAGGGACAACAGCCCTTATTTTTTTGTTTATAAAAGGAACAGTAAATTGATGTTTGGCAGAAGTTCTGGAAAGGATTACAGTTTATTATTACCAGTATAATTTCAGTGCTATCACGAAGCAATGATGGCATCAGCTCTTCTTCAGGCACACATTGTCTGTGCTACTGAGCTCATACAAAGACTTTCATCAGTAGCTTTGGTCTCTGGAACAAACTCACAGCAAGGCAGCAAAAAAACCCAACTCTATCTCTGGTCTATTAAACTGTCATAGTCATGGGTGTTTACTTTTAGCAACAGAAATCATAGTGACTGGAAGAAATGTATATGGCTGGAACTTTAAGATAAATGAACAGTCTACTTGGAATTTATAAGGCCAGGAGTAAATTTGTGGGAAACTAACAGCACACAACACAGAAATTCCTCTCCCTTTCTCTTGAACACCTTACCCCTTTCTGTCTCAGCTATTTTGCTTTATTAAAGACATGGCTTTAAGAGTAAATTCACATTTTTCCTTGAATTACACTAACCCTCTTTTCTGAAGCCCCCACTTTTCTAGCTCTGTGTAAATATATTTAATATGCCCTGTTTTCTGAGACAACTCCTGAAATAGTGCATGTACTTTCTATAGAAAAAATGAATTGCTACCTACCTCTTTTCAGTTGCTGGTTGAAAGGCTGTGCTTTTCCAGTACTCACGTCTCATCTTCTTTTTTTCCTGATGTAGATTAGAGCCATTCTTTTCTTCTCTTGACAGGATGTTTTAAATGATAAAATCTCCTACCCTGATGGCACGTTCATGGACTGGGAATTTAAAATCTCTGTCATGTATGATATTGCCAAGGTAAGTAGGCTACTGACAGTGCGATGTTAATCAATCTGTTCTGTCTTGCAAAAGTGATCCTCTGGAGAAAGGCTGCTCTTGTCTTCTGGTCTTCTCCTTCCCTTGCTAGCTGTATGTCCTTCCACTCTTTTCTTCTCTGGGATGGGTATATGAGGCAGGATGAGCCAGGGGCCAGAGCTGTCTTTGGGCTATTTATAAAGAAACAAATAAAGAGTGACCCAAATGTGACCCAAAGACCAGAGGGTTACAGTCTGTTGAGCTGTGGCTCTGATCAGTAGGGCTTGAGCAGTCACAAGACCTTCACAACACACTGCTCTCTGGCCTTAGGTAAGGCATAGGAAGGAAAACTGTATTTTTTTCAAATGATGGAATTATTCTATTTTGTATCCAGAAGTGGGAGTAGCTTTTTCTAAACAAACTGTTTATTTTGCATACTGATTTTCTCACTCACTAGAGTGAGTTTCTCACTAGGGCTATCCATTTCAGTCAGTTTGAGAGGGAAGAAATTAATCTTGTACAGAAACAAAGAGTGTTTTGTGAGATCTTTGCATTTTAGGTCCTTGTGATAGGAAGAAACAATATACCTGATAAAGGAAATTCTTTTCTACATTGAAGACTTGTATCTGTTTAGCTGGTAGCTAAGGAGTCTTTACAATTCATAACTTTAACTATTCATTATACCTCTGCTGGTAATGTAGACAATTATCTCTGCCTTTTTTGCTTGTGCTCAACTGCTGTCCTTTTCCTGCTATTGGTTTGCATTTGGATGGTCTTCTGATTTCTCTACATGCATCAGTTCAGATTTGATGAAATGACTCCACTGTGTCTGTTCTAAAGAGATATTGAAAATATTGCTCTTTACTAAAACCCCCTTAATCCAAATTGTTACAGTTTGTTGGCCTTGTTAATGACTTTCAAGTTCAGTTAACATTCAGCATTAAGTTTCATTTTAAATAGCAGCAAAGGATTTTCCCTTCCTCCGTACATCATATAAAAAACCCAGAATATTATTTAACCCTTTGCAGTTCACCTTCACATATTTCTTTAGAAAACAGGGAGTAGCACTGGTTCTGTTTACAAGAAGGAGAGAGATCCCAGTCGCTCTGATGGGAGTGACCAAATGCCCAGTGACTTTACTGGGACCAAGATTTCACAACCAGCCATTCACTGGACCATTGGTAATGAGGATGTGGCATCTGAGGACAGGTGGCACACTGCATCCATTCTGTGGAAGGGATCCTGAACATTATTAGTCATATTAGCAGAGATGGCTTCCAAAAGCTTCCTGAAAATGCAGGAATATCAGGAAAGCTACTGTCATTTAGACAATCTTCCAGCCTTTCCTATTCCTTAACCTGATGCTGTGGTGAAGCCTCTGGGACCTATAAATTTCCATGAAATTATTGTATTGCTTTTCTCAAACCATAGATTCCCAACCTCCAGGAACTCGGTCTATTTTTACTTGAATGGCTTCTTGATTTACATAAGTGAATTAATGGCCCTTGAGCTCCAGTTCCTCTCATCTCAGTATATGCCCTTTTAAAGCCCAGCCCTAGTTCTCCAGGCTGTTAAAATCCCTATGACCAGTTCCCACAATTCCTTTGCTATCCTGTGAGAAGCCTGGCAGCTTGAGGCCAGTGGGTCTCTGGGGTTCAGAGCTGGGCAGAGGGCCCATCATTCACTGACTGCTGCTCATACCACAGGATGTCATGCTTGGTATATAAACTGGGGACAGGTGGGTGGGAAGGCAGTGTCACTGGGCATTGGTCAGTGGGTGGTGAGCAACTGCACTGTGCACCACTTGCTTTTCTTGGGTTTTATTTCTCTCTCTTTTTGTTATATTCTTTTTCATTTTTATTTCAGTTACTAAACTGTTCTTATCACAACCCAGAAGCTTAACCTTTTTTCCCCAGTTCTGCTTCCCATCCCACTGTGCAGGAAGAGGGGAGAGTGAGCAGCTTTGTGGTGCTTAGTTTCTGGCTGGGATTAAACCACAGCTTTTAACTCTCCACACCACCACTTTCCCACACTCCACTTTTACCACTGCCCAAACAGTCCTCTTACTTTGCCTGCTCTTCATCTGACACAGAATCTGCAGCATGTTTCTGAACAGAGGTTGGATCATTTCTATTCCCTGCTACCGCTAGCCAGGTAGTGACTATTCCTAGAACAGACCCTAGTCCATGAGTAGGCAAAAAGGAAGCTCTAAATCTCGTCTATTTTTTTTGGAGGAGGAGTTGTTGTTTGTTGGTTGGTTGTTTTTTTTCCCTGTCTTTACTGTCTCTAGGTCTGATGGCACCACCTGTAGCTACATGGAATTGGTTACATGTGACCAAATAGCTCTTATGAAAGGTCTGCTAAGAAGGAATTGCAGCAATCAAGACTTGCACTTCTTAGTGTATATACTGTTGTTGCAATACTATTAAATAAGGGGCTGCTGCAGGATATTGTGCAAGAGATTGTAATATTCTTGCATTGTGTCAGGAAAAGGGTTCTCAGTCAGAAATAAAGCTTCAGAGCTTCAAAGCAGAGGTTACAAGAATGCCTCAAGGATTTAGAAGTACTGCACTGAAAGTCATTATACATCTTGGAAATCACTTAATGGGTTCCTAATAGCTTCTGTGTTTTCAGGTGTGTGCATAAACTAGTTAGAAGGAAAGAGGAAAATTTTATCAGGCTTATCTATAAGACTTTTGCCTCCAGCAATTATTAACAAGAAATCACTAGTATAAGGAAATAAAAATGATGCCTGCTTTTTGATGCTAAAACTGATTGGGAATTCTGCTGCATCAATGGGTGTGTTTCTTGGCTGATGAAAGCAGGATCTGGAAGAAGGCGCAGCTGGAGGAAATAGGACCTAAAGCAGGCAAAACATCCTGGATAGGGTTGTCAGGGCTGCATGATAAAAGCTGTCTAATCAGGAATTATGTTCCTTGAATATTAGCATGCACGGTCTTGGTAAATTTTGGCATGGTCTACATAGGTCCAGGATAACCAGTCCGACAACATTCTCCAGGGATTGCATCTTTTGCAGGCTGCTTGTGTCCCAGACACACATCTACTGTGCCCAAAATTCAGCTCACATCTGTGATTTATTGTAGCATTTTGTTCCATTCCAAATTACAGGTACTTGGTATTTGGAGAGAAAACCCAGGATATCATACAGTGTATTGATGACCACATGAGCTATGTAACCCTGCTTAAAGTCCATCTACCATTCACCATATGAAAGGATGAGCCATGCATTTAGGAGTCTAAGTAGAAGGCCATTTAGAGAATAAAATAAACAGATTATGATGTACCTGTTCTGGCTTCCTCAGAATATAGGTTGTGCTTCATACATTGAGCTACATGATGTACCTGTTCTGGCTTCCTCAGAATATAGGTTGTGCTTCATACATTGAGCTACATGATGTACCTGTTCTGGCTTCCTCAGAATATAGGTTGTGCTTCATACATTGAGCTACAGGAAAGAGGACTACAGGAAAGCAAACAAACAAACCAGCAGTTGGCTATAAGAAGGTGTGAGATTAAGTAGTTTAGAAGAGAGACATGAAAGAGAACAAATAATAGCAAGAGGGTGCAAATTAGCACCTCCTCCCCTCTTCAGTTTACGCCCACTTAACAAGGATCTTTTCCTACTGTGTCTCAGTATTGCACTGTATTCAACTGTTTTGGTCTGAATGAGATAAATTCAGAGATTATGAGTAAAAAGGGGCAAATCACACACCTTTGTATACCTGTGCCTCTGTGTGTTGTGAGTTCAAGGGTCTGAATCTCAGGAAATGCAGATTAAACTGCATCACCCAGTTCTCGTGGTGCCCATTTCCCACTTGAATTTATGGATATGTATGTATTGACTAGTACAGAGAAAGCAATAATCATTTAGGTCAGCAGACACCTTTAAGATTGTCTAATCTGATCCTCTACCTTATATATGCCTTAGTGCACTATCTAGCACTCTCTGCATTGGCTGCCCTTTAACCCTTCGCTTTACAGAAGAGGATCTTCTATATATGCATATATCACAAGGAAATGTGATATATGCATATCTATTGCTGATGAAAGCCATTTAAATTACTTGGACAGATGCTACATTTATGCTTCACATTCTTGTAAAGGCTGGTAACAGCCGAATGTCTCACAGATAGTCTGGCTCTTTTATCTCAACCACAGGGGATGTCTTACCTGCACTCAAGCAAAACTGAAGTCCATGGTCGACTGAAATCCACAAACTGTGTAGTAGACAATCGCATGGTAGTGAAGATCACTGATTTTGGCTGCAATTCAATTTTGCCTCCAAGAAAAGGTAAAAACAGCACCCAGCTGGACTCTCCTTCATGTTTTCCAACCCAGTGGAATTATATTTATAGTCCAGTAGGACCTAATCATATCTTATATGTAGTACAAAACATATATACAGTATAACAATATAAACTTTTTTTTTTTCATGTAGCAGCCATCTTACAAACGATACCTTAAAACACTATCTTGACTTAAGTAACACAATGGAAGAAAACTATTAGCAGAAAGAGAAAGAAATCAAGCACTGTAGAAAGGAAAAGAAAGGTGGATTTTCAATTTATAATTCAGTAAACGGATTTATCATTGTGACTGAGATGCAAGAACCACTCTCATCATCCAAGGTCTTCATGCAAAGAGTTCTCTTCAGTAGTAATGCTCTATTTGTGTTAAGGAAAAGAAAGAGTGAAGTGATACCTCATCTTGTAATTGATCAGATGCATATGTGTTACCACTGTAGTCTGTGATTTAATTTAAACATTAACACTCAAGACTCTGATCATCCTTAAAAAAGTTCTCCATGATGTGCAATGATAACCTTCATGGTTTTCATTCCTTAGGTAGGAACCTGGAAATATGTGTTAAATCAGATTGGAATAATTTTAACAGCTTTTCTTTACATTTTCCATTCATCTGATACTCATGGGACATTTCTGTAATAGATCATTCCTTTCTACTCATCTTTTCCTTCTTGGTCTTGAAAGAAAAGACAAGCCTATCTGAGATTATAGAGATCTGAATCTCTATAGTAGAGCCTTGGGTATACTAAGCACAGCAGTGTGCCATGACTGCAGTATATGATCTGAGAAGAGACTGTGGTTATAACTGGGTTCAGAGAACATTTTTATATTTCAGACACAAATGTGTTCAAGAGTAGCAATAAGATCATAAAACAAAATAATAAGGAAAGTGCAGTGAATATAAATGCTATATTAATTATTCATTTTACAACGTTAATATTTCAATTTATATTATTACATTGTAATGCATTTATTTTTCATAAGCAGTCTCAACATTTCTGCTTACTAGATTTCTATCCTTGAAGAAAACTTGCTATTCCACAAAAGATCTACAGATTCATTGTGGCTGGATGTTGTAGCTTGATATCAGTCTTCAGGGTCACTGTGTTCAGGTCACTGTTACAATACATCACCAGCATGTCAAAACAAACTGTCATCCCATGGCAGCATTCTGCTTTTGAGGTACAATGGTGCTTGTTGCACTGGAAAGACACATTAAGAATTTCTGTAGAAACGAAGTGGTTATGAGCAGATAGTATTATGTCAGGCTGAAAAGCACTTGAGAATTATTTCAACAGATTCATGATACCAAGGCTGCTAAGAAATATTACAGTCTTCTCATCTGACATACTGTATAAAAAATCCCTGCATCTAGCTCAGTAATTTATAGCTCAATTTTTTTTTTAATATATATTATTTTTTAAATTTAATAGCATTGTCTTTCCTTGGTCTTTCACAGATGCATAGGCTATTTCTAAGACACTCGTGAAAGGTAGCTAAGAAAAGCAAGTTCATTGCCAAGAATCATAACTTTTCTGGTGTGAGGGTTTGCATCTACAGTAGAAAATAGTAGGGTCAGCAAATCCCAGGCAATTGAAAACTACCATGTCAGAGGTTTATCTAACCTCTATCAATGGCAGCTTCCCAAAAAAAATGTTGAAGTAAGAAGTAAACTGCATGAGTGAGCTCTGTGTTTGATAAGGAAAGAGATAAGAGGAAGTATCATGACAACTAATGAATGCTCTGTGAAGGATCACCCCTTTTCAATTACTGCTCTCCCTTCCCCCTTTATTTCATCCCCTGTTGTCACCTGGATCTTCAGACCTGTGGACAGCTCCTGAGCATCTCCGTCATGCTGACGTGTCTCAGAAGGGTGACGTGTACAGCTATGGGATCATTGCTCAAGAAATCATCCTACGCAGAGAGACCTTCTACACTGGGCAATGCAGGGACAACAAAGGTAAACCCACTAATTGGATTGTCCTCCATTACAGCCTTCCAAGGTGCTGTAGCTATAACCAGCCCATTCTCCATGTTTTGTGTAAAGCACTGTCTCTGCCAGCTGCTTGAACTGCTGCTTCTCTCACTGTGAGATGAATAAAGAGCCTGTTTGAAGGATTTCACAGTGAGGGAAAATGTCTTTATTCTTTCTGCAAACACAATTCACATTGAGTTTTCTTGCCCTTTGTTCTGCCCCCTCACCTTGGACACAGCATTACAGAAGTTAACTTTACACAATGTTATCCAGACTTACTGTAACATTTAAAGGCCACTTATTTAAAGGTTTTTTCTATCATGAGTTGTGCGCAACATATAATAATTCACTTGTATTGGGCATTGTAAATCAGCAATGTCAACACAGAACAACAAAAACTGAGCAGCATGTCACAAGAACAGTGGGCATTTAAAAGCTGGCAATTCAGACTTTATTCAAGCCTGTCAAACTCAACTTGAGTCATTTAACTTCTGTCCAAAAAAATATCTTCTCCTGTAGTATACACATTAAACCCCATTTTATTTTGTTGTTTTTCAGTGGCTAACAGCCCAGTCAATCCCAGTTCCCAGAACACAAGCATTACAGTACATTGGAACTGACATAAAAGCATGTGTGGGTTTGGGATTTTCCTAGTGACAGTTACCAACAACAAATTTAGACATTGCCTTTACCTCTGAGTCATTCTGATAGATCCACCTCACATATGTTAAAACATCTAGAGCAGCAGCTGGACAGCC
>VYZU01027988.1:12290-27651 GCA_013401355.1 Ceyx cyanopectus
TTTTTTTTTTTTTTTTTTTAATAGCACAACAAATGTTTTCCTTCCACACCCTAACAGATTTTCATCCACAGTTCCTGTTGTGCACCCCACTTTGGAGATTGATGATCTAGGACATAAGAGACAATGAGCAATTCAGACTGGAAACTTAGAGGTAGAAGTTTGTTAGGTTTTATGTTCCCAGGTTTTACAGCCCCACTAACGACTCTATGTGAAGGCTTCTTCTTGCTAATGTTGCATAAGGGCAGCAGTATAAACAGAGTTTTAAAACATTTTAGTGTGTCATTGGACTTTGTTAAACATCTTTAGCACTCCATATAAATTAAGAATATATCCCTATGGAGCTACTGTGGAAATGCTACAGCATTTTAAATTCAGAATCTCAACGAATTTCCCAGTAGTCTCACTTTAAAATGTAAAGCACCGTTTTCTTCCAGTGGGAGCTCCTAATTCTTTTATGCTTCTGAGCAAATGCCTTCAATTGATGAAATACAGTCATTTGTTCCTCACACTTTCTTTTTTTTTCCTCAATGCAGCATTATAATCTGTAATATTGAAAAGAACATTAGAGACAACAACTTAGGCTCTGGACATTGTATAGCTGACATAACAATCACAGTTTCTTTAAAGTTCTGATAATACTCTCAGTCCCCATTGTTACTGAATTTCATTAACCAGTTGAATGAGCACACAACATCATATGGTGATTTTATAACAAAATTAGTAGTTGCTCTTGTCTTCTCTAAAAGAGATGCTCCTTTAAAGAAATAAAATTCTTCTGAACTCAAGGATAAGAATATTGAGAAGATTATTTGTCAGTGTCTAGAATGAACAAAGTGTTATTTTAGCCAAATTATATGTTGTGTCTGGAGGAATATAGTCACAAAATGTGCTTTGATTACTTAAATACTGCATGCTATAAATCTTCATTAGGAATTCTTTTACTACAAGAACTAACCTATGGTGCAATTCACTAAACTAAAATTGAGCAGAAGAGGTGCTTCCTTGAGTGTTTGGATATGCTGTCCTAAAATGGACACTGTCTCATCCTCCCATCATCATCATTCAATACTACATGTAATTAAAGTAGCTAATGTAATTGAGATCTGTGATCAAAGCTATTGAATGGAAAATATTTGTAAGAGTTGGAAAAAAAAATTAGCCATAACCTTATTCTTAAAGCTACAGACAAAGCTTGATCCTTTAATAATATTATTTTCCTTTTTAATCTTTTTTTGTGTTTGTGAGTTTGAATCTAGGTGGTTTGTTACACAGCACCAGAATTAAAGTATGAATGATTCAGTTATGCAATTCTATGTTTTTCCAATAAAGTACATGATCATACCATGGGACAGTTCATAATCCTGTAGAAATCTATGAGTTTGTTGTCTTGTATAGAGGGGCTATATGTTCTGTACATAATTTTTGTCCATTTTTTCTTTCTTAACATTCTTAGAAAACAGGTCAAACTGTCTTTTAAGTTACAAAAAAGAGCACATTTTTATACCAAGTAGTTAGTTCTACTGTAACAATGAGACTGGTCAGATCTCAGGGCACATACAGCTCTGATCTAGTGGACATGGAGACTTAATGGATCAATAGTTTTTAAATGAACAGGCTTCATGACAGGAAACTGGAACTCCAAATTATAATGGTATCAGAACTTCAGTGTTTGCAGGTGCTAATTTTTTGATGCTTTGAGACACTGTAAAATAGTATATGCACTCTTTTTGTAATTTGTCCTATAAAGACAAATGTTCTAACATATGTGAGCATGCATTTGCAAGATTTAACAAAACCATTTACCATTCTATTTTATAATTTTAATGCTTCAGAAGATTAAGCAATCCTTGCAAAATCTAACATTGCCATCTCACATATTAGTATTGAAACAAACTTTCCCCACAGGGAAGCTATACCTAACAGCTTCTTCATGGATTGAAATTAGTGTTTCAACAAGGCCAGAATATATATAGGCCTACCAAAAAGAACAAGGCTAAAGGAAGCACAGAAAGTTGGAATTTCTTGAATGAGTGGAAAATTTCACATTTTAGAAAATGGATCCTACAGTGCTGAAAAAATTCAGTGTCCCTTTTAGACTGAGACTTTGTGAACATAAGTTGAACATGTATTTTTATAAAGGTAATGGGAGTGCTTTTAAATTGGACTGGAAGGCAAACCAGACACCTACATTTGAGTGTATGCGTTGAAAATTGGGTTGGAAGGGAAAGTGTAAAAGCAACTAAGGTATTCCTAGAGAGGATGAAAGAAGAGAAGGATGGATGACCTATTATGGAATCTTTCGTTCCCGAAGCAACTTAGGCATTCAGGAACATTTGGGTCCTTTAACTGTGTGCAAATGACAATTTTGAATAGACTCTGAAGCCTCTGCAGTGTAAAAGCAACTTTGTCTGGAAATTCAGGCACAATGAGGTCCTACCAATTACTGTCTAAATACAGTGTTACTGAATCTGAGTTTTGTAACAATAACAGACTGGAATAAACCCTGTGCTGCCTAGTTTGCATGGAGGAAAAGATAGTTCTCTCACATGATCCTGCTTCTCCTTGGTCATTCTCATGTTCCATTTCTTTATTTTTTCTGGAGCTGAGACTTGAGGTCCAGACTCACTTTTCTGTCTCTGCCTCAGATAAATATGTCATTGAAAGCAGAGTTTGCTTGTGTTTTTTCTTTCTTTTTTTCTTTTTTTTTTTTTTCTAAAGAAGTCCAAGTAAATATAAAAAAAAAACCTAACCCAAAACTTTAGGACTTGGCTTCTGGTACTTTCTAAATATTATATTACCAGTTCTGTTAAATGCTCCTAATTGGGTGCTTAAAGTGGTCTGACTCTCACAAGGAGGAAAAAAGCCTTCAGATTTCTTATCCTGTTTGTTTGAAATTTAATTTTAATTTGATAGTCTGTTCTACATCTTCACAGAAGGTTTGTGTGTGTAATCATAACATATTTAATGCACCTTACATGGATACGTGTGTATTCATGCAGATTGCTAGCATGTCTTACACTACCATAAGGGATGACTCCTGTAGTATACAGAACATGTGCTTACATATTAATAAAGGGTGAAAAATTACAGTAAAAATACTACTTTGCTCAGATTTAGGCAACTTTAATCCAAATGTATGGGTAATATTAATAAAATAATAGAATATTAAGGGTTGGAAGGTACCTAGAAAGATCATCTAGTCCAAACCCCTGCTAGAGCAGGATCACCTAGACCAAGTCACCCAGGAACAGATCCAGGCTCATGGTCATCTTCCCTTCAACCAGGACCCCCAGGTCTTTTTCCCCAGAGCTGCTCTACAACAGATCAACCCCCAGCCTGTACTGATCCATGGGTTTGTTCTTCCCCAGATGCAGCACCTTACACTTGCTCTTGTTAAATTGCATTAAATTTCTCCCTGCCCATCTCTTCAGCCTGTCCAGGTCTCTCTGGATGGCAGCACAGCCTGCTGCTGTGTCAGCCACTCCTCCCAGTTTGGTGTCATCAGCAAACTTGCTGAGGGTCACTCTGCCCCCTCGTCCAGGTCATTGATGAATATATTGAGCAGCACATACAAGACAACCAGGGGCTCAGGCCCAGTCAACATGGGTTTAGGAAAGGAAGGTCCTACCTAACAGATCTAATACTCTATGACCAGGTGACCAGCTGCAGAGACGAGGGGAAGGCTGTGGATGTGTCTGCCTAGAGCTCAGCAAAGCTTTTGCCACAGTCCCCACAGCATCCTCCTGGAGAAGCTGACAGCACCTAGACAGGTGACCCTATGCTGGGCTGAACACTGGCTGGGTGACAGGGCACAGAGAGGGGCTGTGACTGGTGCCACATCCAGTTGGTGTCTGGTGACTGGTGGTGTCCCCAAGGGTTCAGTGCTGGGCCCAGTTCTATTCAACATCTTTCTTGATGCCCTGCATGAGGGGATGGAGTCTACACTTAGTCAATTTGCAGCTGACACTCAGTTGGGGCAGACTGTTGATCTCCTGGAGGGCAGGAGATGCTGCAGAGGGCCCTGGCCAGGCTGGGTGGATGGGCTGAGGCCAATGGGATGAAGTTCAACACGGTCAAGAGCTGGGTCCTACACTTTGGCCACAATAACCCCTGCAGCTACAGACTGGGGGGGGTTGAGTGGCTGGAGAGCGGCCTGGTTGAGAGGGACTGGGGAGTGCTGGGTGCCAACCAGCTGAAGATGAGCCAGCAGTGTGCCCAGCTGGCACGGAAGGCCAATGGGATCTTGGCTGGGATCAGGAATAGTGTGGCCAGCCTCCACCTGGAGCACTGGGGGCAGCTCTGGGCCCTGCACTTCCAGAAGGACATTGAGGGGCTGGAGGGTCCAGAGGAGACAATGAGGCTGGGGAAGGGACTGGAGGGAAAGTCTGCTGAGGAGAGGCTGAGGGAGCTGGGGCTGTTCAGCCTGGAGAAGAGGATACTGAGGGGAGACCTCATCACTCTCTACAGCTACCTGAAGGGAGGCCGTAGGCAGGTGGGGACTGGACTCTTCTCCCAGGCAACCAGTGACAGAACGAGAGACCATGGCCTGAAGCTGCACCAGGGGAGGTTTAGGTGGGATATTAGGAAGCAATTCTTTATGGAAAGGGTCACTAGACACTGGAATGGGCTGCCCAGGGAGGTGGTGGAGTCACCATCCCTAGTGGTGTTTAAGGAAAGACTGGATGTGGCACTTAGTGCCATGGTCTAGCTGGGTGTGGTGTCAGGTCTTAGGCTGGACTTGATGATCTCAAAGGTCTATTCCAGCCTCAACAATAATTCTGTGTAATTCCATGTAATATTAAATAGTGTTGGACCCAGTATTGACCCTTTGGGGACACTGCTAATTGCTGAGACATCCTTATAGCTCATCAATAAATCCAATTTAACACCCAGATGAACAACAGATGTCCTGAGTGCCTAAACACACCACTTAATTCATGGATTGCGAGAGACAAACATTATATATTCTGAGTGTCACACCTGTTGATTGTTGAGGGCTTTCTTTGAGGAGTGAAAAGTGTGTAACATGCCTGGAAAGTCCATTTTATTAATGGACTAGTGGAAACAGCAGTTCTCATGTGGTTTTGCAGGTGTGTATTGTTTTGTCCTAGTATCAACACTGATGGTTATTCCATATTCCTTACAACTTCAAATCTTAAGCAAGAGATCAACTCATTGGAGGAAGTAGCAAGGTATGCCCAGAGTCCTGACTGAGTGCACAGGTTGTACATTGAGAAGTGTCTGCCAAACAGTCAGTGTACAAGCAAAAATCTCATGGGGGAGAATAGACTGAAAGTTAATTATAGTTTTAGGTGCTTCGCTTATGACTATCAACCCAAAAAGTAACATTAGTCATTATTTGCATACCTCATTTGTGACTATTTTATTTTAAATTGAAGCAGCATTCAGAAAAGGTGTATATTACACTTTTGAAAAGAGCACAGTTTTTCAATTTACATGAGAAAATGACAAAAAGAGAAAGCCTTTAGTTGTGTAAAGTAATACCAACAGAGGATGTAGTTATGAAATTGGATACAAGTTGATTTATTTCTAGTTCTATGAGAAATGTGAAGGTGGTAGGGTGGTGGATTTGGGCCACACAGTTCTTCAACACTTCAGAGTGACAGCCACTATTGTTGTCCAACAGAAACATGGTAAGCAGTCCTGAAATGGCATATAGAAATTATTTTTGTAGTAATTACTTCCTCTTCACTGATTTAATTGGCTTGTGATTAAGAATATTTTTAAACCTTGTGAATGTCTTCTTGCTCCTGTTACCATTTTACACTTGGTGCAGGAGTAGGGCAGTAAATCCTAATAGCAAAGGGACTTAGGGTAGTCTGGTGACATGGCCCTCACAGAGGCATAGACTGCCTGTCAGTCAACTAGTTCAGGCATTACAAGTAAAAGCAATTTAGGCATCCTTGTGCTGAGTCTTTCAGCCAGACTTCCAGTCAAAGTTTAAGAGAGATGTTGTGGAAAATGCATTTGCATAATTCAACCAGTTGACATTATCTGATAAAAGAAACACAGGAAAAGAGATTCAGGAGAGTTAGAACTGAGGTGACTGTAATGCCAAACCACCACTGCCACATATAGGCCTTAGCCTTACAAATCAGCAGCTAGCAGCTTTTTGCTGCCAGCTACCTGAAACTCAGTATGCTATAATCCAAAATAGAGTTGTTTGGGTTTTTTAATGAGCCTCTTAAACACATGTTGCTCTTCCTGCTTGGGGAGAAGCACCCATAAGCGTGTGTTCAATTTAACACACATTAATTCATAATCCATAAATTTAGTAAAAATTAATGCATTTACTGGAAAATTTATAAGGAGAAAGTTGAAAGAAAGGATGAGATCTGCATTTTCTGCTTTTATTATTTTTCTTTGTTTTATATATTCTCTTTCTGTGCTGGAGCCTTTACTACCACAGCTTTTCTTTCTTTTTCTGCTTTCCCCCCAAATCCCACCTTCTGGTGGGTGGCTTCCCTCTAATTCTTTCAGTGTGTCACAGTACAATAGAACTTAATTTGTCCTCCTCATGAATTTTTGGAAACACATACTTCATATTGCCATCCTCCAGCGTGTCTTGTGCCTTTGTCTACCACTTCCCAATCTGTCTCAGACTCCACATCATCTTAGGAAATTGTTTCTTGTTTTCTTGACTTTTTTAATCTCCTGTCCTATTGGTTTTTTTTTTTAGTGTAAATAATGCATTCTTTTAGCTTTCCTTTTTGGAATGAGTTTCAGATTTCAGTTATTTTATATATATATATGTATATATATATACACATTTGTTGCATTTATCATATTTTCAGTCTTGGACATTCACAACTTAGAGACATGACTCTAGAACCCCTGCTCATTAGAGACAGATTCTGGCATTTAACAGATCCTTTGGTAAACATACCATTTAAAGTAAGGTATGTAGGACTTCCACAGGCACAATATCTGTACTTCCCTCCGATCAAAAATCTCAATCATGTTCCACCTGCCTCTTCCAGCATAAGGTAATCATGACTTCTTTTTCAGAACCAGTGAGAATCACTCCTCCAGCAGTTTCTGAAAGATTTTGCACCTGTATTTGAGGAAGGATTCAGTGTATATTTAAGTTCCCTTTCTCATTTGTGCTGTAATTTCACCTATAATACTCTTGCAGGGGTAGGCTCCATTTCACACAACCTCTAAAATTGCTTGCATTATCAATTCTATTCTTACACTGAGTTTTAAATCAGTTCATTGCATTATGCAGTCTTACAGCTAAATCCTGAATTTAGGGTATTAATGAATACTTTTTAATGAACAAGCGTAAAAATTCAAATATACGTTATAAAAAAATAAGTGCACATTGCTCAGAATCTGAAAGTGCTTTCTGAAAAATAATTGTTCCTGTAATTTTTGCCTTTTGATAAAAAGCTAGAAGAGTTTCATAAGGCAAAAAGAAGACATTTCTTCTGCCAGATTTGAACACGTACTGCAAATAATGGAAGCCTGAGAATAATAAAAACAGGTGGGAAGAATCCTGTGTATAGTAAAGAATTGACCAGCTTAACTTATGTTTCAGAGCCCTCTTTCATCTCTCATGACAGTGTTTCTCCCTTCTTACAGTATGGAGGGGTTTTAATTGTTTTTTTCTTGCTCATATATAGTATGCATATGCTGAGTGTAGCACATGGAATGAAAAGCATGTGTATGAATGCACTGTATATTGCTTCCCTCACTCTATATGCATGTAGCACATAGTATGACCCATATAATTTTATAGTACGACCCATATAATTTTATAGTACGACCCATATAATTTTATAGTACTGACTGTGACTGATATTTTCAGTCTTGCTCAGCAGGTAGAAAGCAGACAGGCACAGATTGCATGTTTCTGTATGAAGACTAACATTTTGCTGCATGGATTCAGAAAGACTTTGGACAAACCCTCATTGTACTACTAATACACAGTAGCCATTTTTAAAGTAGTTTTAAGTGCTACAGAAAATCTTGGGTGCCTGCTGTGTTCTGCAACCACATTTTCACAGCTTGGTTCTTCCGTTTATTAGCCTTCTTACTCTCTCTTACATTGCCTTTTTAGCAGTTTGGTGTAAGATGTGTAAAGAAATATTATGACAATAAATATTGACAGACCAGAAAATGGTTCCCTTCACCAGGATTAGAAATTCTAGGGCAGGATTTTATAGTGACTGAGCTTGTCTGATATAAAAAAGGCAGTCATTAACTGTCTGGGAAGCTAGGTAAAATATAGAAACAGTATCTCAGATATATGTCCCAGTAGCACATATCTATTTATTCAACCACTGTACTCATAGGAGTTCAGTTCTCCACTAAACCATAGACAGCAGCAGTTAGAAGTAAGTAAACTGAAAAAGATGGCAAATATCTGGAACAGAAAATAAATAGTCCCTTTCAGAAATAACCTGGGATCAGGTTTAGGAAGTCAGTGTACTGATATAAGACATAAATTAAATAAAAGAATGCCTCAACCTGGGATTCATTTGGAATTTCAGTGTAGTGGATCCTGGCATACTGGCATGACAGCAGAACAATACATAAAAAATACCATTATTGTAGCCCTTGAACCATCAAAATGCATTCTGCATAACACTTCTTTGGTCTATTCTCTTGCCAGAGCAAAATTCTGGTGAGACATGTTCCACCAGACTGGTCTTGTAAGGAATACTCACTGGTTCTTTGAAGACCGGGTCAGTAGCTGACCAAAGACAACAGTTTAATCTGATGCAGGCAAAAGTGAAGACCACCAAATGTTGACTGACATATTGCATGAAGGTGTAGAGAGGAAAATGGACATTCACAGGATCTGATTATCCCTTAATAAGGGTTCACAAGTGATGACTAACATACAATTGACACGATGATGCTTAAGACTTTGGAGGTACTGCACTAACAGGCTGATGCTCTTTTAAAATGCATAAAACATTTTCTATTTTTCCAGTAAATACATAAAAACAATTCTAAAATTATAAGAAATGTGAGTGAAAAAGGGCAAATAGACTTCTACTGCAGGGGAACATTGTCAAATTTTGTATTAAATTACCCATTACTTCCCATAATTAAACCAACATACAAATTTCTATTAAAAAAAAATTACATATAAATATAGTATAGCATGTTTCTAATATGGAATGGTAAGCTATCCCTAATGCCATACAGAACAAAATTGCTTTGATTTTTGAAACCATTTAAGAGATTCAGATGCCTCATTAAAATGAGTAAGTCATCCAACTCAATGTGTGGCTCTAAAAAACCCTTCTACCTATTTGATCTTATCTTCTAAAAATCCATGAATTCTGCTAGTTCAGACCATGACCTAATTCAAGAGCACTTTGTTCACTCTAGGCAATTTGTGTCAAATCTAAAAGGCTGTGTCTATGCTTATAAAGCAAGCCACAACAGTTTTTTGAACTCACACACAGGTCTCCAATACTGTTAAATTGCTGGCATACTCCCCATCATGCTTCTGGTCCAGACTGGCTAGAGTGTCCAAAGTAATTCCCGGGCACACTCTGGGGAATGGCATAGATCCTGTTAGCATAGACTCTGCCCATTTAGTGGGCTTCCTCTGGCCCAGTCATCAGCATTGTTCTGTTAAACTGGAGACCCATGTTTACACTGGAAAGCCATGCTGCAGCCTCCTCTTCCATATTCATATGGGTGATATTTTATCTTGGCTTTTTTTGAGAGCTGGCAAAGAATGTTCACAATAAAAGGTTTGTGAATGATATTATAAGTGTGTTGTGCTAGCATGATTGTGTTATATTCTACCAATCCTAAAGTAAAGGTGGCTTCAGAGGATGCCAAAGGCTGTCTGACACCAACACAAGCGGTGGAAGTAAGAGCCAAGAGCCACTGAAGACTATGGCAGGAGCTGCAGGTGACATGTAGGAGCATCTAGCATTCTGCATGGAGGCTGAAGGACTTGGGCAGAAGGGATAGGATGAAATAACCTGCTTTGGTGTACATATGTGAAGTACTGCACGTGAAGTAGAGGTGAGGAGAGTATGGCATGTGTATTGGGTTAGAAGAGCAACAAGTGGAAAGATGCAAAGGCCTGTAAGATGTGATCTGAGTCAGGACTTTGCCCACCACCTTGCAGTTGGTATACAGCCACTGTATTTTGGCTAAAGGAGGATTCAAGTGTATAAAGATGAACTGTGTCACATCATGTCACCTTGGACTAAAGAGTATTCCTAGACCCATTTCTGTTACTCAGATAGATACAGTGAAAGCTGCTTAAGAGGACAAATCAAAAATGGTAGTATAACTCTTAGGTGAATCAAGAAGGATTGATCTTGGTCCACAGAATGGCAGAAAGAACATAACAAAAACCTATGCATGGAACGAGGGAATATAGATGAAATAAAAATGAAGACAGAGAAAGATAGAATGAACAAAAGAATGAACAGAGAAGAAGAAGAGGAAAGGAAATGAAGAGGCAGAGGAAGGAACACAAGGCATGTGCATGCTTCTAGGTTAATCAGATTTAGTTTATTTGTTCACATGCATTTATTATACTGTATTTCCTTGGTACATGGCCCACAATCTTATTTAGAGAGAAGGGAGTGCCAGAATACTGTGCACGCAGAGATTTGCATATTACTTTATCCATTACTGTGCACGTTACTGCTTTTCAGAGGTTTATGCATTTTTTAAAACAGCATGGAGCAGCAGCAGGAAATTTAGTATTTAAATTTTAAACAGAAGGTTTGAATGAACTTAGGCCTGTGTCTTGACACTTTCTTGTTCCTCTCTGTATACAAGCAAAGTTTATTGTGGCTGGATCAAAAACTAAACAGGAGGTTTTCAGAAAAACATTGAGGGAGAGTGAAGATATTAAAGGATATTGCCAGGTGATGGAAGAATATTTTCATCCTTTTCTGAACCTGCTTGCAGTACTATGTATCTGTGATCATTGCTCTGGCATTAGGGTTAAAATGTGTAGCTGTATTTCTAACATAGAAGGGATATCTGGCTGTAATTCAGGAGACTGGAAATGAGTTAATCACTCTGCTGTCTAGAATCAGTGGTATGAATCAATGGATACATTTGGAAAACATACTGATACATGCTTAAAACAAGTTATTTAGATGTGATGAATATTATTGTCATAAGAAAATAATGACTTTTCAGAACTCCCTGGGCCCTTTTTGTAGAATCATACAATCATAGAATGTTCGGGGTTGGAAAGGACCTCTAGAGATCATCAAGCCAAACCCCTGTCAAAAGCAGGATTGCCTGGGGCATGTCACAGAGGAATGAATCCAGATGGGTTTTAAAAGCCTCTAGAGGAGACACCACAATCTCTCTGGGCAGCCTATTCAAATGCTCTGTCACCCTCACAGCGAAGAAGTTCCTCTTCATGTTGAGATGGAACCTTCTATGCTCAAGTTTATACCCATTTTTCTAGTCCTATTGATAGCCACTGCAGAGAAGAGGTTGACTGCTTCTGTTTGACACCCACCCTTCGCATATTTGAAGACATTAATAATATCCCCTTTCAGTCACTCTTCTCAAGACTAAACATCCCGAGTTCCTCAGACTTTCTTCATAGGTGAGATGCATGAGTCCTTAATCATTCACATAGCATTCCGTTGCACTCTTTCCAGTAGATCCCTGTCTCTCTTAAACTGGGGTGCCCAAAACTGGACACAGTATTTCAGGTGTGGTCTCACCAAGGCAGAGTAGAGGGGGAGGAGAACCTCCCTACACCTGCTGGACACAGGTTTCTTCATGCACCCCAGGATGCCATTGGCCTTTCTGGCCACGAGAGCACATTGCTGTCCCATGGAGAACTTGCTGTCCACAGAACTCCAAGGTCTTTCTCCGCAGTGCTGCTTTCCAGCAGGGTAACCCCCAACCTGTACTGGTGCCTGGTGTTATTCCTCCCCATATGCAGGACTCAGCACTTGTCCTTATTGGACCTCATGAGGTTCACCTTCGCCCAGCTCTCCAGCCTGTCCAGATCTCATTGGATAGCAGCACAGCCTTCTGGTATGTCAGACACACCTCTCAATTTGTTATCATCAGCAAACCTGCTGAGGGTCACTCTATCCCTTCATCCAAGTCACTGATTAAGATACTGGACAAAACTGGACCCAGCACTGTTCCTTGTGGAACACCACTGGCCACAGGCCTCCAGCTCGGTGCTGCTGATTACAACCCTCTGAACTCTGTCGTTGAGCCAGTTTTTAATCCACCTCACAGACCAATTGTCGATGCCACATTTCTTGAGTTTTTCCGCAAGGATATGTCCTGGTTTGAGTGAGAACTGAACAAATTCTGTTCAGTGATTTTCAACTCAGATTTTCTAACTGCACTGTCTGAAGTCAGCAGCATGTTGTGCAGACAGTGTCTGCTTCTAGCTGTGATAACACCTCATGGTTAGAGTTACTACCAAGGATGGAATGCAGGTCAAGGCCACTGCTAGAACTTGTGTATCACACTGGAAGGTGCAGAAAGTGACAGCACCTGCAGGGAGGAGCAGACAGGACAGGTGACCCCAAACTGACCAACGAGGTGTTCCAGCCCATAGACATCATATCCAGGAGAGAAAGCTCTGGGACCTGGAGGGTCAGGAGACAAGCTAGCTGGCTAAAATAGGTTAAGCTCTCAGCTAGGCCAGACTAGGCTCTCAGCTCGGGGAGTTGTTCGCTAGCTTGAGGGGTTCTTCCCCTCAGAGCACCAAGCAGGACTCTGTCCATTCTGCCTTCTATCCCAATCGGTGTGTTGCACCCAGTGCCAGAATCCAGCTCCTGAACACAGCTCCCAGCTGCTGCGAGGCCCAGTCTGGGACTCTCACAGAACCTGCTCAACAGCATCAGTGACAGTGACATGATTATCATCAGGGGGGTTGGGTTGGGTGCTGGTTTTGTATCTATTTGTATATATTCCATTATTATTATTATTTTTAAATTTTCATTAAAATTGTTCTAGTTTCCTTTTCTGATCGCTGAGTCTCTCTCTATTATTCCTTTTCTCTTCCCCATGGGGGAGGGAGGGGAGTTAAAAGAGAGTGTCTGTTTTTTGTCTGGGGGTTGCCCTGGCCCTAAACTGTGACAGGATGTTATGGGAGACAGTATCAAAAGCCTTACTGAAGTCAAGGCAAATTGCATTTGCTGCTCTTCCTTCCCCCATCTACTTGGTCATGGCTTCATAGAAGGATATCAGATTAGTCAAGCAGGATTTCCCTTTGGAAAATCCATGCTGGCTACTCCTGATAACCTTCTTTTCCTCCATGTGATTAGAGATGGACTCCGGAATGAGCTGCTCCATCACCTTTCCAAGGATGAAGGTGAAGCTGACTGGGCTGTAGTTGTCTGGGTGTTCCCTCTTGCCCTTCTTGAAGACTGGAGTGACATTGTCTTTCTTCCAGTCATCAGGCACCTCTCCTGTTGTGCATTATTTTTTTTTAAATGATGGAGAGTGGCTCAGAACAGTATCAGCAGCTCTCTCAGCACACGTGGATGCACCCCAGTGGGGTTCATAGACTTGTGCATTTTCAGTTTATACAAGTGATCTCTAACCCAGTCCTGACTGACTAGTAGTGTGTCTTCCTCCCTCCAGTTCTGCTCTTTTAAGGTGACTTGGGTTCCTGAGAGATGGTTTTGGGAGTAAAGTCTGAGGCAAAGAACGCATTCATCAGCTCTGCCATATTTGCATCCTCTGTTACCATATCTCCCACATCATTTAGCAATGGCCCCAGTTTTTCTTTACTCTTCCTTTTGACAGGAAATAAAACCACAGTCATAAGATGTATATTGTCCTTATATCTGTCTTAAAATGTAAACTGTGCCTCATTTTACATTTCAGTTCCTTAAAAGCAGGTGGTTTGTGACACATAGGCAAAATATAATTTCACAGGTAACCTGCTTTTCAGAGAGGAGTGCCCATTGTTCTCCAGCATTTTCAGTAGTCCTTCAGAATTAGAATTGACTGCACACTTTATGTAACAGCACTTCTCACTACTTTCAAAAGGTTTAAGAACAATAATTGAAGTTATCTGATGAATGCTAATAAAGTAATAAAATTAACTTAGCAGATAGAAGGTTTAAAGCTAGAAAAAAATGGCAGTTCACGTAGTGTATAGCTAAACTGTGGAAAATTTTGACACAAGGAATTGGTTTCTAAAACTTTCCAGGGATTCAAGGACAGATTCAAGGAAGAAAAACCCATAGTTCTGTGAAGCATCCTGAGATGACCTAAATACCTTCCTTCTAAGTAGCTGTTCAATCTTCGATTCTGCAATCTGTTTGTGTGAAACTGTCGAAATACAGTATCTATTTTAAATACAAGGTTCATTTTTCTTCTCTACCATTTTATTTGCTGACCTTAAAAATTCGTAAGACAATTTAGTGATTTATATTATTATTGTGGAATATTTTCTTCAGAGAATCAACAAGGTATTGCAAAAATCAAGCCACAGGAGGCGGTAGGGATTAGCTATGGATCATTTGATAAGAATGGAGGAAACCAACTAGGTTTCCATCTTAGAATGGAAATTGTAATACATAAAATAAACTGTCTTTCACTAGCTACTAGCTTTCTTGTCACATAGTAGGAGTCTGCCAGCATGCTGTGACTGAAGAGAGATGCCACAGTGTAGAAAAAAGATGGAAGGAAATGTAGGGGAAAACGTACTTTGACTTTCCTGTTCCCTCTGACTGCAAGTAAATTAGATGTTTTTCTCTTGTTCTTTTTTTGTTTGTTTGTTTTGTTCCCTAAAAGCAGTTCTTCTGAGCCACCTTACAAAAGAATGTCTGTTAATTTACACTGAAGTGTTTCTAAGAGGCGAACTTTAGCTGAAATCTTTTGCCACTAGAAAGCACTGTGGACTATTCAGGCTGAGAGATGCTTAACATATACACTTCTTGTTTCCCAAACACAGTAGGAGGTGAGAATAAGATGAAGAGAACTTTACCAAGCCTGTGAGTTTGAAGCATCTCAATTCTCATTGAACTTGTTGAAATGTGATTAACCAGGCATTTACAACACAAGTAAGGAAGCACAAAATAGAATAATAAAGAACCCAAATTCCCCTTATTTATACATGACATCATTCCTATCTTAGTTCAATAATTATAAGTACAAAGAGCTGAACAGAAGAAACTTGTAATATTTTGGTTAGAGAAGGAAAAAACCCATGTTTTTTGAGTTTTCTCACATGAAACTTGTCTCAAATTTTTGAAAAAGACAGAAAAGATTTTTTTCCATAAAGAAAAGTCAGTGCAAGGATTACTTCAAGGATGCAGTCTAAGATGAATATAAGTAAAAAAACCCAAAACAAAACACAAAAAGAAAAAATAAACTATGGAACACTGTGGATGCTAAAATACTA
>VYZU01027990.1:0-10769 GCA_013401355.1 Ceyx cyanopectus
AAAAAAAAAAATTGCTTTTTTCCCATTTATTTCTCCTGTTACATATTCAATCAGAATCTTTTACCTTGATGTCACCTACATTGCAAGACTGCAGCTGTGTGGGACAACTTTATTCCTTTTTTTTTTTTACCCTGCTGCTGCTGGTGCAATATGCAAGTGACAAAACTACTATATGCAGCTTGGAAATTGTACATAAAGATAAATATAAAACAAAATTAAGCTAAATAAAAAAAACAGCAACCAAGTGCAGGATCCAGCACTTGGCCTTGTTGAAGCTCCTCCTGTTAACATTGGCCCATCAATTCAAACTATCCAATCTCTCTGTAGAGCCTCCCTGTCCTCATGCAGATCAACACTTCCACTTAGCTTGGTGTCACCTGTGAACTTACTAATGATACAGTCAATGTCCTTATCAAGGTCATTAATAAAGATGTTAAATAGAAAAGGACCCAATAATGAGACCTGAGAAATACTACTTGTGACCAGCTGGATTTAACATAAATCATTCCATCTTAATGGGGACACGTGAAATTGTCACACTTCAATTGTGTCAGTTTGTATTAGTAAGCATCTCTTAGTGTTAAACTTCTACATATTGTTAAATGTCATAACTTACAAATAACTGTGGATTTCTTGTGTCTGTACAGACAATGGGGAAAAAAAAAACCCTACTAAAAATGACAAAATTTCATGTCATAAACATTTCATGATTATTTTGTATTTCCAGATTAAAAGATTGAACTATTCCTTCCCGAGGAACAACTTGCTTTCAATGAAATTGGTTTTCCTGACCAAATACTTTTCATTTTTAATACTTTTGGGTTGCTGTAATTGAGAAGTCTCTTATTTTAAACAGACACCTATCAACAAAGGATTTATGACAGAAGAAACCTCCTGAATGTAGGTTTCAGGCAAAAAGTGATCATTAAACATGGGAACAATAGAATTGTGGGTTTTTTTCTTGTAATTGAATTATTTCTTTTAGGCAAGGACGTTTAAGACATTGTTCAGGGGATAAGCTGCTCCAGATCAAACTTCAAAGATGGTTTTGGAAATAATAGTGAAAGATTAAGCTGAGGTGGTTTTTAGCTGGCAGAGTAGACAGACAACATAACTGTTTGCATGTGTGCACTAGGTATTCATTGGTAAGAGATGATGTTTTATCACTGTAATCTTATTTTCTTTGAAATCTATTAAATGAGTCATGAATTAAAGCAAATGTATTTACTGAAAGACATTCATCCCACTTTTGATTTTTCACTGTGTTTCTCATCTGTGTTACAGCATTCATGTTTGTATTCTCTCTTGTAAGTAAATAAATCCCACATTCATATAAAAGTGATGAGGTAATTCATCAAACATCATCTGTTTGTATTTAGGGAAGTGAGTGATACCTAAGTCACAGTCTTTTTCAAGATATGAAGTGTAAAATCCTTGCATTGAGGTCAATGAGGGTTGGGCCAGGATCTCATCCAGTTACTCAAATAACTAATTCATTAATTTCCTACCCCATAAACAGGCTGATTAGTATAGATTATTTAGAAAATAGTTAAAGGCTAGACAGGTGACTGTAGCATGAAAAACCCAAGATATCTATAACAAGAAGTTAGCAACTGCTGCATAATTCCCCCGTGCTGCATCTGCTCAGACCTGTTGTCTGTAACCACATTTTCTTTTTAGTTCATAAGGAAAGATCAAGATGTTTCCAAAATAGGACAGCAACCCATGCAGACCACAAAGCTGTTTAGAAATCACCTTTCCTTTTACTGCTTCAGTCTTTCTGCCAGCTACTATCTGTAAAGATAAGGGTAAGTCAGAGTAAGAAGGTACAAAGGAGCTACGTTATTTTGTGTTTGGAGTGTAGAAGAGTTTTTAAATACTATGCATTTGATTAATGTGAAAATAAGAAGTAAATTAATGTATAGAATTAGTACTGCTATGATCTAGGTTAACTATGTCTTTGTCCCAGGATATCTGAAGAAATCAAGATGGACTGAAAAAAAGGATTGAAAAGAAAACTATACTCCTAGTGTCCAGCCCATAGAGGATTTGTTCTAGACAATCTTCATAGGTCCCTTCCAACACAAAACTTTCTATGACTTTATGATTCTATATTTCAATCACTATGGTCCAACAGCCCAAGAAAACAAACTAGACTTACTCCTAAGTAAACACCTCTGAAATATATTTAGTGTGGGCACGAATACCAAAGTCATTGTACAAATCCACTCATACTCATTGTTAAGATAGTGTGGTTTGTTACATAGGACTAACCTGGGTATGGGAGTTAAGTTCCAGTTCATTCCATATCTTTCTTCTAGTCCTTCATTCTCAGATGGAAAACTCCTTTCAGTCCTCCTCTACAGCAATGTGGTGTCCCTCCCACAGGAGAATAGTTCTACATAAATTTCTCCTACAAGCATGGATCCCTTCCCCAGTCTGTAGTCAGCATAGAAATGGATTCCTCCAGTGTGGGCTTCCCTCAGAACCACAGACTTCTTCGGGAGAAGTCCCCTGCTCTGGAGTGGGGTCCTCCATGAGCTACAGATGGGAATCTTCTACATCATAGAATCATAGAATGTTAGGGGTTGAAAAGACCTAGAAAGATCATCTAGTCCACCCCTCTGCCTGAGCAGGATCACCTAGACTGTCACCCAGGAACAGATCCAGGGGGGGCTGGAATGTCTCCAGAGCAGGAGACTCCACAACCTCCCTGGGCAGCCCCTGCCAGGCTCTGCCACCCTCACTGGGAACAAGTTTCTCCTTCTGTTTCCCCTCAACCTCTTGTGCTCCAACTGACTCCCATTGCCTCTNTGTATTCTCTCTTGTAAGTAAATAAATCCCACATTCATATAAAAGTGATGAGGTAATTCATCAAACATCATCTGTTTGTATTTAGGGAAGTGAGTGATACCTAAGTCACAGTCTTTTTCAAGATATGAAGTGTAAAATCCTTGCATTGAGGTCAATGAGGGTTGGGCCAGGATCTCATCCAGTTACTCAAATAACTAATTCATTAATTTCCTACCCCATAAACAGGCTGATTAGTATAGATTATTTAGAAAATAGTTAAAGGCTAGACAGGTGACTGTAGCATGAAAAACCCAAGATATCTATAACAAGAAGTTAGCAACTGCTGCATAATTCCCCCGTGCTGCATCTGCTCAGACCTGTTGTCTGTAACCACATTTTCTTTTTAGTTCATAAGGAAAGATCAAGATGTTTCCAAAATAGGACAGCAACCCATGCAGACCACAAAGCTGTTTAGAAATCACCTTTCCTTTTACTGCTTCAGTCTTTCTGCCAGCTACTATCTGTAAAGATAAGGGTAAGTCAGAGTAAGAAGGTACAAAGGAGCTACGTTATTTTGTGTTTGGAGTGTAGAAGAGTTTTTAAATACTATGCATTTGATTAATGTGAAAATAAGAAGTAAATTAATGTATAGAATTAGTACTGCTATGATCTAGGTTAACTATGTCTTTGTCCCAGGATATCTGAAGAAATCAAGATGGACTGAAAAAAAGGATTGAAAAGAAAACTATACTCCTAGTGTCCAGCCCATAGAGGATTTGTTCTAGACAATCTTCATAGGTCCCTTCCAACACAAAACTTTCTATGACTTTATGATTCTATATTTCAATCACTATGGTCCAACAGCCCAAGAAAACAAACTAGACTTACTCCTAAGTAAACACCTCTGAAATATATTTAGTGTGGGCACGAATACCAAAGTCATTGTACAAATCCACTCATACTCATTGTTAAGATAGTGTGGTTTGTTACATAGGACTAACCTGGGTATGGGAGTTAAGTTCCAGTTCATTCCATATCTTTCTTCTAGTCCTTCATTCTCAGATGGAAAACTCCTTTCAGTCCTCCTCTACAGCAATGTGGTGTCCCTCCCACAGGAGAATAGTTCTACATAAATTTCTCCTACAAGCATGGATCCCTTCCCCAGTCTGTAGTCAGCATAGAAATGGATTCCTCCAGTGTGGGCTTCCCTCAGAACCACAGACTTCTTCGGGAGAAGTCCCCTGCTCTGGAGTGGGGTCCTCCATGAGCTACAGATGGGAATCTTCTACATCATAGAATCATAGAATGTTAGGGGTTGAAAAGACCTAGAAAGATCATCTAGTCCACCCCTCTGCCTGAGCAGGATCACCTAGACTGTCACCCAGGAACAGATCCAGGGGGGGCTGGAATGTCTCCAGAGCAGGAGACTCCACAACCTCCCTGGGCAGCCCCTGCCAGGCTCTGCCACCCTCACTGGGAACAAGTTTCTCCTTGTGTTTCCCCTCAACCTCTTGTGCTCCAACTGACTCCCATTGCCTCTTGTCCTGTCTCTGGATGACACTGAGCAGAGTCTGGCTCCATCCTCCCTACACTCACCCTTAACATATTGATAGACACTGCTGAGCTCCCCCCTCAGTCTCCTCTCCTCCAGGCTAAAGAGCCCCAGCTCTCTCAGCCTCTCCTCAGCAGGGAGATCTTCACTCCCTTCAGCAGCTTGGTGCCCTGTGCTGGACTCTCTCCAGCAGTTCTTCTTGAACTGGAGTGCCCAAAACTAGACACAGTACTCCAGGTGGGGCCTCACCAATGCAGAGAGGGAGGAGAACCTCCCTTGACCTGCTGGCCACACTCTTCTTATTTTATCCCAGGATGCCATTGGCCTTCTTGGCTGCAAGGGTGCATTGTTGGCTCACAGCCGTCCCCCTGTCCACCAGGACCCCCAGGTCTCTTTCTCCAGAGCTGCTCTCCAATAGATCAGCCCCCAGCCTGTACTGAGACACGGAGTTGTTATTCCCTAGATGAAGCACTCTACTCTTGCTCTTGTTAAATTGCATTAAATTTCTCCTTGCCCAGCTCTTCAGCCTGTCCAGGTCTCTCTGGATGGCAACACAACCTTCTGGTTGATCTCTAAGGTCTGCAAGGTTTCTGCAAGGTTTCAGTTTCATATTGTACCATGGCCCAAAGGGAAATGGCTACTCCAGCCTATCTCCCGAACTCCTTCCTTACTGATCTCAGTGTCAACACAGTTGTCTCCCTCTCATTCTACTCCTTCCCCAGAACAAAAGAACTCTTCCAGTAGGTTTTTTCCCCTTAACTATGTTACCACAGAGGTATTGATTGACTCAGCTTTGGCTGGATGTTGGTCTGACTTGGAGCTGGGAGAGCTTCTCAAAGCTTCATTTAGTAGCCATGCCAGTATCCCCCTCCCCTGCTACAAAACCCTGCCAGACACAAACTCAACACGCATGTTCATAAATATCAAGTGGGAGAACAGGTAAAATGAGTGTTCATGCCAGATATAGCTGTTTATTGGCAGATTGCATAGCACCTCGTTTCAAGTTGTCCAGGTTATTTTCAGTTCTCTGAGTTATTTTTCACAACCTATGACCCAACATGCCTAATATACACCACCACTGTATATTATACAGTGGAGTGACTATATCAGTGGACAAGAGCAATGGATGTCATCTGTCTGGACTTTTGAAAGGCCTCTGACATGTTGCCCCCAAGATCTTCCTCACCTAGTTGGGGAGAGATAGATATGATGGGTGGACTTTTGGTGGATGAGGAATTGACTGGATGGTTGCATCCAGAGGGTAGTGGTCAGTGGCTCCAAGTCCAGAAGGAGATCAGTGACAAGTGGTGTCCCTTACGAGTCTGTACTAGGACCAGTACTGTTTAATATTATAGACAGTGAGATCAAGTGCACCATTAGCAAGTTTTCAGGTGATGCCAAGTTGAATGGTACAGTCAATATACCAGAAGGATGGGATGTCATCCAGAGGGATGTCGACAAGCTGGAGATGTGGGCCTAGGTGAACCTCGTGATCGTGTACCTGGGTTGGAACAATCCTCATTATCAATATAATCTGGGGTTAAAGTGCTAGAGAGAAGTCCTGAAAAGAAAGACTTGGGGGTGGATCTGAATCTAGACTTGAGACAGCAGTGTGAACTTGCAGCCCAAAAGGCCAATCACATTGTTGGCTGCTTCAAAAGAAGCATGGCCAGCAGATGGAGAAATGTGATTTTGACACTCTGCTCTGGTGGCATCTCATGTAGAATACTGTGTCTAGCTCTGGAGCCCTCAACAGAGAAAGGACATGGGCTTGATGGATTGGGTCCAGAGGAGGGCCACAGAAATTATCAGAGTGCTGGAACACACATGCTATGACAGGCTGAGGGAGTAGTTTTTATTTCATCCTGGAGAAGCCTTTGTGGAGATCTTATAGTGGCCTTTCAGTAACCGAAGGTCACCTACAATAAAGCTAGAGAGGGATTGTTTACAAGGGCATGTGTGATAGGACAAGGGGCAATGGTTTTAAACTAGAGAAGGGTAGATTTAGAGTGAATGTTAGGAAGAAGTTCTTTACAGTGAGGGTGGTGGAACATTGGAACAATTTGACCAGGGGGGTGGTGGGAGCTCCATCCCTGGAGACATTCAAGGTCAGGCCTGATGAGGCTCTGAGCAACCCGATCTAGTTGAGGATGTCTCTGCTTACTTCAGGGGTTTGGACTAAATGACCTTTAGAGGTCCCAGCCTCATGCATTCTATGATTCTAGGGAAATTGAGGACTTAACCTCACTAATAAGAGAGACATCTTTGTGGGAATANGGTGTCCCTTACGAGTCTGTACTAGGACCAGTACTGTTTAATATTATAGACAGTGAGATCAAGTGCACCATTAGCAAGTTTTCAGGTGATGCCAAGTTGAATGGTACAGTCAATATACCAGAAGGATGGGATGTCATCCAGAGGGATGTCGACAAGCTGGAGATGTGGGCCTAGGTGAACCTCGTGATCATGTACCTGGGTTGGAACAATCCTCATTATCAATATAATCTGGGGTTAAAGTGCTAGAGAGAAGTCCTGAAAAGAAAGACTTGGGGGTGGATCTGAATCTAGACTTGAGACAGCAGTGTGAACTTGCAGCCCAAAAGGCCAATCACATTGTTGGCTGCTTCAAAAGAAGCATGGCCAGCAGATGGAGAAATGTGATTTTGACACTCTGCTCTGGTGGCATCTCATGTAGAATACTGTGTCTAGCTCTGGAGCCCTCAACAGAGAAAGGACATGGGCTTGATGGATTGGGTCCAGAGGAGGGCCACAGAAATTATCAGAGTGCTGGAACACACATGCTATGACAGGCTGAGGGAGTAGTTTTTATTTCATCCTGGAGAAGCCTTTGTGGAGATCTTATAGTGGCCTTTCAGTAACCGAAGGTCACCTACAATAAAGCTAGAGAGGGATTGTTTACAAGGGCATGTGTGATAGGACAAGGGGCAATGGTTTTAAACTAGAGAAGGGTAGATTTAGAGTGAATGTTAGGAAGAAGTTCTTTACAGTGAGGGTGGTGGAACATTGGAACAATTTGACCAGGGGGGTGGTGGGAGCTCCATCCCTGGAGACATTCAAGGTCAGGCCTGATGAGGCTCTGAGCAACCCGATCTAGTTGAGGATGTCTCTGCTTACTTCAGGGGTTTGGACTAAATGACCTTTAGAGGTCCCAGCCTCATGCATTCTATGATTCTAGGGAAATTGAGGACTTAACCTCACTAATAAGAGAGACATCTTTGTGGGAATACATAAATGCCATCCTGCAGCCAGTTCATATTCCTGTCCTTTGTCTCCAGCTTTTGTTGTTTCTGTTGATAAATTGAATTGTGAAGCTCGATGTGCTTGAAACAGTTTTGTTACCTTGTTTTCTGATTTGCTTTTGTAGAAGCACTTTAACTTATTTGTCTAAGGTCACTGTTAAAACCAATCTGACAAATGGCCTCTTCAAAAATCTTGTTACATTTATGGATATTCCATTATTTCAGCTGAAATCAGGCAGCATGTGTACTTCTTTCCAAATATTGACCAGGATCTGACTATATTCCAGCCAGCTGGCTGCACATCGAGTCACGTGGTTGGACTGGCAGTTTGGAGCAATCCACGAGGAAAACGTGAGGATCTAAATGCTGGGTAGGAAATTCAACAGCACTGCCATAATCTGGCTTGTACCTTGAAGCAGCTTGGCTTTGTCTACTAGTGCAGAGGAGACACCATGTGAGGGAAAACTGAAACCACCAGCAGTCTCAGATATGGGACTGACTTCAACTGGTCATGCATTTTCCTAAAATCCAGATGAGCATCAGTGCCCCACATGTCATCTTTTAAGCCACACTTGTCCCAGATAAGATCTGTTTACCAAGAATGAGTAAAAGGTTGACAAAGCATGAACTCCTCAGGGTATGCAGCATTGCTGGTTAAGCTCCTCATGGAAAATCTGGCTTGGAGTTGTTATGAAAACAAATATTAGCATAATTAGGAGACGTAAAGAGAGAATTATTAACACCAACAAATCTATCAGGGTTCATATAAAACAGTCATAAACCCTGCTGACTGCAGCCAAATCAGCAGAATGGCAACTGAAACTGGAATCACGAGAACAGGCAGAAGATCAAGGTGTATAAACCAGGCACAACAGGAGTCAGAGTTGGAGAACACAAACCAGAAGGTCCCGTGCTGCATCACAGGCACTGATGGAGCCATAAACACTTGGCTTTGCCATTTGACAGTGGGTCTTACAACCCTGTAAGAGTTTGTCCCTTGCAGCATCCAATGCAAACCCCCCTGTGACTGGCTGCTAGTTGTGGTAGTGACATGGACACTTCCTGGCAGGGAAGGGTTTGGTGTCTGTAGCTCACAACATCACCTCATTTACTGTGGTAAATCCTGGACAACACACTGGGTAGCTTTTCTTACCAGTTACCACTGTCTGAAAATGGCATTACTTGTCACAAGTGGGTACAATAGTTGCAGAATCAGTGAGGCATTGAGAAAGCTTTAAAAGAAATGAGAGTTGCAGAAAAGATTCAGAAAATTGCTATAAGTTGTGCAACGACTATTGTTTATGCTATATAACTACTTTTTAAATATTGGTATATTCAATTCAAAATACAAAACTTGTTACAGCATTTCTATATGATCTAGTCTGTGTACAGCTTCAGGAATAAGGTAAATGTCAGAAGCCAGTTCAGATCATCAAGCAATCAAGGGTCTGGGTCTTCTCAGTTCTATATAGAAGTGTAGCTGAAGATTTGAAACTGTAGCATAGTTCATTTTTGTTTTATCATGTCCTGAGAGCTGTGAAATTTGCCTACTGGTTCTGATGAAAGTAATTTAAAAATCCTTGATTAGTTGTAGAAGAAAGAGGTAGATTTTTCCATTTCTCTGTCTTAACTGCATTAAGTTTGGAAACTTACACAGTGTGTATGCTCTGCAAACACACCATTCTGGATTAAATTCAGCATTTGTTATTTCAGAATTCATGGCAGTCATTCCCAAAGGCCCTGTCCAGAGTTGCATCTTGTACAAACTTTGGAAGGAGACAGTTCCTGCTGTGAAGGATTTACCAAGTAAAAGTACAAATAAAGGAGGTTAAAAGTCCAACCACCCTTCTTAGTTACATCTATCATGAGATTTGTTTCTTTGTTTTGTCTTGATTATTTGAGATACATAATAGAAGGATGAATCAATGAGGCTACGTGAGGGCCCATAAGAAAAGAAATGGAAAGAGGAAAGGAAGAAAGGAAGAGAAAGAAAGAAAGAAAGAAAGAAAGAAAGAAAGAAAGAAAGAAAGAAAGAAAGAAAGAAAGAAAGAAAGAAAGAAAGAAAGAAAGAAAGAAAGAAAAGAGAAAAGAGAAAAGAGAAAAGAGAAAAGAGAAAAGAGAAAGAAAAAAGAGAAGAGAGAAAAGAGAAAAGAGTCTGCCTCTCCCCAGCCTGATGATGACCGTAAGCTCAGGTTTTGCAGTTATAATGCCAGAAGTGTGCCTGAAAAACTTATTTGAAAGAGGGCAAGGAATCTGTTTCCATTTCTTTAAGTGAATACAGGAATATTGCAACTTCTATTGCAGGCAGCACCATTGATTTCCCCACCAACAGCTACCCCATGCAGTGTTAATATCTGTACTAATAGAAAAAACATTGACTAAACACATATCAAATAAGCAAGAAAACAGTAGAATAACCTCAGCTACAGTCTGAGGACATAGAATAATATTTGGGTTTAAGGGTTATGGAGAAAAACTGAGTTACAGTTTTCCCTTGATAGACCTAAGGTCTAAGACACCACCAGAATATCTCAGATTTCTTAACCATGGAGCCATACAGTTGTCAATCAGCACAGCAGCGATAAAATATTTCAGTTCTGTATGATTATTACAGAAGGGTCATGGAAGGATAATAAGAGCTTTGTCAACTCCTGGCAGTATTTCTGCCCTAACACTAGCAGAAGATAGCAACCAGTGGTAAAAATTCTTCATGATCCCTCAAATACTGAGAACGTAAAAACAAATTAGTAGTGTTAGGTAATACACAAATCTACTCTTTTGATCTTTTCTATAAACAAAACAAAGACTAAAAAATGCTAAATTGGAGAAGTCTGTTGAGCTCATTTATATTTATTGTTTCATCCACATCACGCTTTGATCACCCAGGATGTTGTATGTATTTTACTGTAATTGTGCAGTGATGATGGTTCTTAGGCATGAAGTATGTCCAACTGTGGGAAAGTCCCAACAAATATAAAAGGAATCCAGAATATTAATGGACTTCCATGTAAATATCTCTCAAGAAATGTCATATAAAACAGATGTGCCATATGTGTGAATGAACATACTCTTAATTAGAAAGTAGGTATCACTAAATATATCATCTCTAATGACAACAATAAAAGCCTTGTTCTTTATGCCCAATGAGAAGCACCTATTGGGCT
>VYZU01027993.1:1629-17571 GCA_013401355.1 Ceyx cyanopectus
ATATTTATATATTTATATTTATATTTATATTTATATTTGTATTTATTTTTTAAATATTTATAACCATTGATAAGGTTGTCTCTCAGTCTTCTTCACAAGAGGAGATGCTTCAGTCCCCTAGCAATCTTTGTAGCCCTCCACTGGCCTCTGTCCATTTGTTCCCTGTCTCTCTTGAACTGGGGACCCCAAAACAGGGCACAGTACTCCAGGTGTGACCTCACTAGAGCTGAGCAAAGAGAGAGAACCTCCCTTGACCTGAAGACCACACTCTTCTTGATGCACTCCAAGCTATCATTGGCCTTCTTGGCTACAAGAGCACTTTGTTAGCTCATGGTTAACTTCTTGTCCACCAGGACTCCAAGGTCCTTCTCCATGGAGCTTCTTTCCAGCAGGTCTACCCCTAACTTATGCATAGTGCTATTCTTCCTCAGGTATAGAACTCTACACTTGCCCTTCTTGAACTTTGTTAGGTTCCTAATAACAAATGGGAAATACTATGAATGACAAATACTATGCAGGAACTAAAAGATGGTTTTGACTCTTAGCAGAGAAACTTCGTTAGCAGTCAATGACTTGTTAGGTGTGAAACACCATGTGTTGAACATGTAACACAAGCTTGCCAGGCTCCTCAGAACTGTTTTGGTTTCAATAGGCCATAGCTCTGACCCATTCTGGGCTACTTTGATACTGGTGAACCAGCAAGCCAAAGGACAAGCTAGTGACACAATCACCTATAGAGTCAATTATTGGCACATTCTTCACCACAGTTTTAAACTAGGCCAATCAGCATCATCCAGCCATTGAACCTTTAACCTTGGTTCAAGTGCATTAATACAGTCTGGGGAGCATTTCCAATAGGAAAATGTAAATTGGACTTAGAGAATTATTTCAGCAAAGGCTATCACATGTCACTTATTTTCTAGTCCAGTTTTTTAGTCCAGCTTTGGTGTGATTTTTTTCTTAGCATTAAAATAAGCTTTAGAAATAGTCCCTAAACATCTCTTATCCTAGTTTCATTCCCAAATTTCCCCTGCCAGAGTTTACACAAACTTTGTAAGTGATATTTGGCCAACAGCAGTTCCTGCAAGACAACAGATGACTTCAAGACAAGAATGAAGCTACGGCCTGGGACCCCAACAATGTCACCTGAGGGAACTTTCAGCTTGTAACAATTGACCTAACCATAGTGAAGACCATGTAGCTCTGTGCTTTTGCTATGTAATTCCACTAAACATCATTTCTGTATAGGAATGGAATCAAGTTTAGTATATAAATAAACCTGAGATAGGGTTTATCCATCTTTAGGTTAACTGCTGCAGGCACTGAAGCACTTTAAACAGAAGGAGCAAGTACCTAGCAGTTTTTATACTAGAATTTATGCTAGATGAAGTTGGAGAAGATTACTTGCTGATAAATATATTTTATTTAAGTTCTTCAGTTTTGCAAAGGCAAGTGACCTTCTGCTATTTTTCTTCATCTCTTAGCAGAACAAATAGCTACAGTTTTTAGGAAAAAAACCCAACAAAAGTCTGTGTATATGCAAAATATCTGGTGAAGGTTTTGAAGCAAGCACATAGGTTATGTGCATCCTGCAAGTACTGCAGAATGCTAGATTAAAACGTCAGTTGTGCTGTGAGTAAGCAAGTAATGATGCCACTTTGCTTTACCAATAAATCCAAACAGTCTTTGAGATTGACCTGTTTACTCAAGGTGTTGAGAGAAAATATTACTCAAGAGTTTTCCACTATCTCTTCCAGCAATGGTTGCATATTAACTACTACTCAATCAGCAGTGAGAGATGAAAGAACACTGCCTGTAAATTAATCTCTTCATGTGGCTTATTACTAAACTGGCTGATCCTGGAGCAGTTTGAGGAGTCTCAGGAGCAGCCTGTAAAGGCACCAGCTTTGGCAACACCAATGCATGTGCAAGCATTGGTAGGGTTTTGCTTGGAAAGATCCGGGGCTGATCTTCATCTGCAGAGGTTGTCCACGAGGACAGAGCAGCATGTGGAGGTGGGTGGGTAGAAGTAACTTGGGCAGTGAGAGGGCCAAGGCTTTGGGCTCATTTTGGTCAGCAGGTCACAACTGGTGTCCCTAGGAAAAGCTGCTTTGCAGCTGGTGGCTTCCAGCAGCTTCTACTGTCTGAACAGTCAGGAAATTCAGCCTCCTGGCCACGTCTCCATCACCATCTAAATGCAGTGATGGTTTCCTCTTGTGTTCAGCATCTGTTCCTCCTGTCCCAACCACCAGGTTTTGCCTATATTTTCTAAAAAGCCCTCTGTATGACAACAAAAGAAACACCTCACATACTTCAGAATACAAATCTAAATGCAGATAAAATAAAATGTAAATGAATTGGACTTAGAAAGTAAGAGTCTGTAGACTTGTCCTGTTTAGAGAAGAAAACCAGTTTCTGTAATATCCCAGATGCTAATGAGAAAAGCATGGCATTAATTGTCAGGGATATTCTGTTACAAAATTATCATTTATGTAAACAAGTATTTTTGTAGAAAGCGAGTGAGTGAATTTTTAGGTAAATTGAAATTGTGACTAAATAATTCCACTCCTGTCTACCTACTTGTTAATGAGATTCCTCTGATCTGTCTTTAGCTCCTTAAAATCTAGATTCACTCTAAAAATGCAAATGGAAAGAGCCACTCTCTGAGGATATTTATCCCTCTCCTTTTTAAGAAGCCAATGTGATTTCATTCAGGCAGCTAATGGACACAAAACTGTTCTCACTCTCTCAAGTCTAGTCTCTTGGACTAGAAAGATTAGCAAGTTTAGGTGTTTTTTCCAACTACTGAGTAACATTTAACTGTAACTTTTTTACAGATTACTGTCTCACATAATTAACATCTTGACCTAGAGGTTATCAAGAAGGTAACTGTGTGTACACAACAAGATTTCTTTGAAATCATGAAAGCTAGCCTGGAACTACTTGTTGCAGTTTATTACTACTCCAGAATATCTCCTGAGAATACGAAGGCTAAAACTGGAAAGCAGTTGTCTGATACCTGTTGTGCTAAGTCACTGCTCTGGTTTTCTCTGGGATAGAGTTGATTTTCTTCCTAGTACCTGGTGCAGGGCTGTGCTTCGGATTTAAGATGAGAACAATGTTGATAACACGTTGGTGGTTTAGCAGTTGCTGAGAAGTGTTTACACTGTCAAAGACTTTTCAGCTTCTCATGCTGACCTGCTAGTGAGTAGTCTGAGGGTGCACAAAGAAGCTGGGAGGGGACACAAGCAGGACAGCTGACCCAAACTGACCAAAAGGAGACTTTACCACACCATGCTCAGCATGTAAACTAGAGGGAAAGCTGTCCAGGGGCAGCTAAACAGGCTGGGCATTGGTCAGTTGGTGGTAAGCAATTGTTTTTCATTTAGATAACTTGTCTTTCTTGGGGTTTATTTATCTATTATTGTTATTTTCCTTTTAATTGCAATTAAAAATAATAATAATTCAATTATTAAACTGTTCTTATTTCAACTCAGGGATTTTCTTACTGCTACCCTCCTGATTCTCTCCATCCCCCACACTAGGGAAGGAGGGAGTGTCTGTGTGGTGTTTAGTTGCAACCTGAGGTTAAAACATGAGAGTTATTTCTGCTATTTAAGTACCTACAATAACTAAATAGGAAAATAAACTGACGGAAAACTTTTTTTTTTCCTAAGCAATATATACTAAGTGCTTAACATCACTCTAAAGCCAAGGATCTAAGCTATGTGGAAAATTTTGTTTTCCTATAAAGATGTTTCTTGTTCTTCATTATTAGACCTGGGCAAAACTGTGAAACCATAGGTATCCCAAAGATTTATTTTAATATGCAAAAATACAGAAAACAGTTTTCTGATCACACAAAACCAGCATTAAATTCCTGTAATCTCAAAAAAAACCCAAAACCAACCCCAAAACAACCCACAACTACATGGGCACCTTGTAATGCACAAAGATAGAGATAATTATTTTTTAAAATATACATCAAGAAATAACATCAAAAAATAAATGCTTTCTAGATTCAAATGACTAATATCAGAATTCATTTAGGACACAAGGAGAATAAAATAACAAACCACAAAAACTCACTCACATTATCTTTTGGCTAAGTTAGCTAGTCACAGTAATAAAAAAGGATCCTGCTTTCCTGATGGGAAATTATACTGCATCATGAATCATTCAGCATTAAAACAAATCAGGCATTGGATAAAAGTTAAACTTCATGCTGGGTTCTAATGGAGGAGGAGTTCTCAAAACCAATTCCCCTTAAATTGCCCTTCTGTTAAACACATTAAAGTAATACTTGCACTTGTGCAGGCATGATAGATCATGTTGCCTGCAAATGTTTAGGTTTTTAGTAGCAAGTCTGAGATGTAAAGCTTTTAATCCTTAGCTCTCAACCTGATACAACCTTATTTTACAAACTCTTTTTTAAAGTCAGTCAGATGCAGAATTCTTTAAAAAGCTGTCACCATTGTTCCAATATTTTAATGTTTTTTTGCCCTCAAGCTATAGCGTAATTTAAGCAAATATCTTATTGTCAGTGTTTTATCTTTTTTATGATAACACACTCTGGAGGTCTTCTTTGAAAGCACTTTCTAAAGTCTCTGCCCATGTAGAGGCTATGAACTCACTCGGGAAAGGGTGAATATATAGTTGGGTTTGAGAAAGGTTAGAGCACATTAAACATGTCTATGCTAGGTAAACCTGCAATACTGCTCTTAATGCTCACAAGTTTATTCTGTAATGAAAACCAAATAGGATTTTGTCAGGATAGGATTTTTGTAGAGCCTATAATAAATTACTGAAAATCTGCAGCGAAAAAAAAAGTAAAATCCAAGAAAGGATAATATATTTTTAACCCACTTTGTCCTACATAGAAACAAAAGACAAAGATTGTAAACGTGGAAGCTGGCAGTTTTCCTCCATCTTCCACTGGATCTGGTAGTAAGCTCCACTAATCTAGCAGGAACAGGATTCAGTGGATATTGAATCTTGGTGCCTGAAATTGGTTTACTTCAAAAACACTGCTGGTAATAAGGTAACTACCAAGGTTATCTACCATCTAAAGCCAGGGTAGTTGCTGGTGGTCATACTGACAAGTTGATTTTCTTCAGAAGAGTTTAAGGACTAGGCCTTCTGATCACATACTTAGCTTGTTGTTACGATTTAAGTATAATTGCAGCCAAGTGAGGTCTTTGTATTCAGTGATCTATCTGCAGCACTACTAGTAACTGCAGTGTTACTCAAGCTACACCACTCATACATCATTCTGTGTAATAACTGCAAAGAAGAGCAAAGCTTTATTAGCAAAACATAATTACCATTCACTGTATCTTTAACTCTTGCTCATATTCTTGGCTATACATCAATAACACAGCAGAAGTCCTCAAAGAGCTCACGGCCACTTCTATTTGTTTCTGTGTGGTCAAGAACTTGATTTGCCCATTTATCTGGCCATGACAGTGTTATTTTCCTGTATGCAGCTTTCTGGTTATGTTCTCTTCCTGGCTACAAGCATGCTAAAGAAAAGGTTAGGAGAAGTGTGGCCAGCAGGGCAAGGGAGGTTCTCCTCCCCCTCTACTCTGAACTGCTGAGACCCCACCTCGAGTACTGTGTCCAGTGCTGGGCACCCCAGTTCAAAAAAGACAGAGATTTACGGGAGAGAGTCCAGTGCAGGGCACCAAGCTGCTGAAGGGAGTGGAGATCTCCCTGCTGAGGAGAGGCTGAGAGAGCTGGGGCTCTTGAGCCTGGAGAAGAGGAGACTGAGGGGGGAGCTCAGCAGTGTCTGTCAAGATGTTCAGGGTGAGTGTAGAGAGGATGGAGCCAAACTCTGCTCAGGACGAGAGGCAATGGGAGTCAGTTGGAGCACAAGAGGTTGAGGGGAAACAGAAGGAAAAACTTGTTCCCAGTGAGGGTGGCAGAGGCTGGCAGGGGCTGCCCAGGGAGGTTGTGGAGTCTCCTGCTCTGGAGACATTCCAGCCCCACCTGGATCTGTTCCTGGGTGACTTGGTCTAAGTGCCCCTGCTCTGGCAGGGGGTTGGACTAGATGATCTTCTAGCTCCCTTCCAACACCTGACATTCTGTGATTCTGTGATTCTGTGAATACTGACTTCCAAGTGTTATTTAGTTGTGGAAAAAAAAAAAAGTAGCAAAAGGGACCCTGACCAGTATGTGCCTATTTGGGTCTAGGGTAAGAATGAGCGCTCTGGGCAGGCCTCATCAGACCAGAGGAATACATGTAGTAGGAGGGAGATGTTGGAGTTTCTCCTTTGAACTGGTGCTTGTCAGCTGCCTGGAGCAATCAAGGTTTACAGCAGTAACCTGGACTGCAGTCACACCCTTGGCCTCCTGAAGAGCTGAGGGTGAGATAAACCTAACTCACTGGCTGGCCAGCTTGGGGGAAGGAGGTTTATTTTCTGTTGTCTGCTCACTCACTGTGTGTTCAGCTGAGCTGGTTGTCTGGGGAATGCTGCTGCCTTTCCCTGTCCCAGACCTGACTCCTGCTGCTGAATCTGCTTGGCATTGTTTCCATGCCAGGTTACAGCCAGGGGTGAGGCTGTAGGCACCAGAAACAATCAGGCATCTATTGCTGGGTTCATCTGCAACAGGATGAGCACTGAAACAGCATTAGTGACTTGATACCTGAAAGGAACACGGAAAAGTAGGTTTTACACAACCTCAAGATGACCTTGTTAGAAAGAAATACTCTTTTGATGAATGCACCAGAGGGAAATTTTAGTTTTTCACTAGCCAGATAACTTCTCAAGCCTCCAAGTAGTACTGTCAATGGTTCTGAGGGTAAAAGACAAAAATATGTACTTTCTTTTGTAAAGTTTCTTACACATGCATTACTTCACTTTTATCTTCCCAGTTAAACTGTATCAGTAAAATTCTTCTGCTGTGATAAACACTAACATTCACTTAACTTGGAATTAGAAACTCTAAAAATAGTGTTTTCAATAGATTTTCAGACTGCAGACCTGACTCTACTAAAGACACAAAGTCTTAGAAAGGGAAAATGACTGCTTATAAAGATGTGGTTTATTTCTGCACTTATCTGTTTGATCAACATGGTCTACATCATTAAAATTCTCAGAGTCCCACAGCAAAGGAATTGAATAAATGAAGAGATATAAGCATGGTTATATTAAATTGCAACCATTTCCCATTTTGCTTTTATTGAATGTTTTATTAATTACAGTGATATCATTAATTTTTTTTATGTGTTGAAAACAGTCTGTACAACGTGCTTTTCTTCATCAAGCAGAACTTAGTCATGCTGTTCTGTATTATTTGACATGAGCAAAGCTGTAAAAGCATAAATGTTTGATACAGCTCTGCTGGGAAATATACTTCTACTTATCATTTTTTCTAAGTTATAATAGAAGAGCAATTCCCTGTTATTCTTTTTTTTTTTTTTTTTTTGGTCACAAACAGTAAACATAAGCTTACATTAATATGGCATTAATAATTAATTAGTTAATTCCATTAATATGGCATGGTTAAAATTATTAGCCAAGTTGATCTGTTTGGGGGTTTTTTCCTACTGTATCCTATTTTTCCCTGCTTAGACCTGGATGATAGCACTTGTATTTTGTTTAGTTTAGTTGTTTTGTAAATAGAACACTTACTTGCCTACCTGCAGTCCTTGTCTAGAAGTAGTGTGGAAGATGAAAGAACCTCCTTTCCTGATATGAAAGGATTAGCAAAAAAAATTGAAGTATGATTCTGCTGTTCTTTGAGAAAGGCCAATGGAAACTGATAGCCTAGCCTTCTTGTAAGACTCCTTTTTTATTATTATTAATTTTGTTGTTTAAAAGGTGACACCATTTTCATCAATAGTGTAGCTGTCTGTACACAGAGACAGGATTCTTCCCTTCAGCCTTGCAGGTTTAAAAGGCAATAAATTCAAGCTTGTCACCATCAGGAATCTTTCATGGTAAATCATGTCAGGTAGTGAATCTTTGAAGAAAGGACTGCTGAAGTAATTTGGGATTTTTTTAGGCTGTCAGACAACCATCTAGTTGGTGCTAACCACAGTGATGAACTCTGCTTGCCAACAGCAGCTACACTCTTACTGCTTTTTGTTGCTTTAGGGGGAGCAACCTCAGAAGATTGGTCTTGGATCTTCTGTTGTTCTCCATGTGCTGCTGAACACCACAATCCTAGACCAGTTCTTCTATACCAGGTTTCTACCCTTCTCTGTTGCTACTGAGAAGTGGAATGTTTTAGCAGACCATTGCTTCCACATAGTTTTGCCACTGCAAAGCAGAAGGAGAGGAAAAAAAAATCCCTTTTCATAAATAAGGAATGTGAATCAAATGAGCCATTTGTAGTTCCTTAACATTCATAGTCAGATTTGCAACAATTATTGCTAAATTACAACTCATACAATAAGAAAGTGCAGATGCTGTTTTTCTTCACAAATGTATCCTGATTTATCCGGATCTGGCCCTTAAAAACCAAAAGTCACTTATATTGGGAGAAGACTTTTAAAAGTTCTTCATTATATGCCTGAATGCTTGTCTCTTTCTCTTAGAATTGAGAGAAGCATGCATGCAAGCTTCAGATGAGAAACTGCAATCAAGAACTTAATGTATTCTACCATGAATTGCAGTCCCCAGATCCCAGGGATCAGTCCATGGCTGCAATTGGCTCTGTTCTTAGCCATATGAGGGTGGTAGTTTCAAACACAAATGATTCTTTAACTGTCTTCTGCTGATTGAAATGCTGTCCTGGGGTCCTTCTCCACTGAATAGTACCTGCACATTGATTGGAGAGAAGATTTTATACCTCTGAATTAAAGAAATGAACTTTTGTCATATATTTTCCATACTGATTCTGCACCAAGTTGGGCTGCCTCTGTTCTTACCAACCCCTCTGAAGTAAGTACCTGCTGTAGGGAGGGAGCTGTGAGTTTGACTACCAGTTTGAGATGTTGTTTAGACATGTCTGGTTTATGTAAAACAGCATTATTTTCATCATATGAACCCCTAGTCCTGCTCTGTGGAAAAGTCAGTGGAAAACGAGGCCTGAACCTGTCATGTCTGATTTTTGACCAAAAAAAAAAAAAGTCAAAATCTGTAATGTTTGCTTTTGAATTGCATGTTGGCTTTTAAATTGTTGTTTTATGAACTACATTAATCTGTGTCCTTATGTTGTTCAGAAATAAAGGCATTTAAAATAAACCCAATAACTTCTGCATTTTCTGTGTGATGTTGAATAAGATAAATATTTATCTACAGTAGTGCCAAACTGACTAGTGTTAAAGAATAATCAATTGTATGGAAACTGTGGAAACTTCAGTGTATCCAGTACAAACATTGAGTAACACTAACTGACATAGAATAGGAAAAAAGTTGCTTGCATATTTTAGTCTGTTTTGAAAAGGCTTCACATAGCATTTAGTCCCTGAACAACAAAAAAACAAACCAACAAACTAGACAACATAGTCTTGCAGACAGTAGTTGTCTAAATCCAATTTTGTTATCCTTGGGAAGGAGAAAAAAACTACCCTGTGACTGTAAGAATCCCCAAGAACACTCCTACCAGCTGGAGGAAAAGGACAGAAGACTGGAAGTGTACCTCTTGTATTTTAGCCCATCTCGTTGAGTTGGCAGTGACTGGCCTCTTCCACTTGAGCTGTCTGTGCACTTCTGAAAGTTCAACTGCATCCCTTGTGCTGGGGCTGCCAAGGGAGCAGCTGAGAAGCCACATTGCTTTGGGAGTTCTTGAGTAGCAAGAGACCCCACAGAAGGCAGGCTGGCTGACAGGGCTAGGACTCAATGGCACTGCCAGCCTAGGCATGGCACATGGAGTTGTGAGGCCACTGCTGTTAAGCTTCCTGGCTGAGAAATATGCCCTTGAGCTTGTGCTGACTGGGCTTTCTGTGATGCATGCTTTGTGTCCTGAGGCTCTTTGCTGTAGGAGAATGTTAATCACAGAATCACAGAATCACAGAAATTAGGGGCTGGAAGGGACCTAGAAGATCATCCAGTCCAACCCCCCTGCCTGAGCATGCCCTGGGCTTAGTGAAGGTGGCCACTACTGTCACTTACTTGACAAGAAAAGGTCTTTACCATTTTGTTTCCTACTGAGACTCTGGGGAAAGCCAGTCCTTTATGTTATACTTTGCCCAGATCTTTAACTGAAAGGAAAAAGTTGTTGAAAGTTCCCTGCATGACATTAAGTTGTGCTCTGTTAGTGTGTGTGGGTAGGAAGTTCTAAAGAGCAAGAGCAAGAAAAAAAAGATTAAAAGAGAACAATACAGCCTCAATACACAAGTCTTGACCATTGGGCCATCATGTGTCTTTTAAGTCGGGCATGGAAGGAGCCAGGATTACTTTCCTCCAAGCACTCAAGAAAACCAGCTGCATAAAATAACATGCAACATCATGTGCAAGGTGGAAAAGGCAGTACAAAGAACCACTGAAACATATAAAGAGTCAAAAGTGGGAGGCTTTGTCCCGTTGCCATGGCTTTCTAGACAGTGAATCCTCTAGTGCAAGGGGTTTCTAATGGAAAATGTGATTGAACCACATTCAAAATCTTCTTTGGAGAAAATGTTGACACCAAAAGACAGCCATCCTATTTTTAATGGAGAATACTGAAGTAAAACATTTTATTTGTGGTGGGCTAGGCTCAACTGAGAATGCACTGATGAACTGGCCTATGGCATTAATTTAAACAAACCATTGCACTCACTGCTTTCCAAAAGCTGCTGTGTAGGATCCTGTTTCCTACTATTGGCCAAATTCCTCAGATGATTCCATTTTCCAAAATCTCTCCAAGCTTCACTCTGCTAAAAGTCAAGAATTGGCCATGGTGGTGGTACCCAGCCCACAGAGCCTCAGGCTCCTGAACAAGTAACACTGTCGATTTGGAAGTGACCTGAAATGAGACATTAAGCTGAATTCAGGGAATGTAGAAGCAATTCATCTGGGGTTTCCATCATCAGCCTTGCTTTTCTGTGGAGAGTTGCCCAAAATCCAGTCTCTCAGTCCAGCATGGGGTGATGGCAAAACGTGCCTGCAGGGCAATTTTTGAAGGCCTGGAGCAGGTGGTAGCACAGACTGAAGGTTCATCATAGTAGGAAAGAAAACTAATTGATCTCATTGCCCTGTTGAGAAGAGCAGTGAAGGAAACAAAGCTCATTCCTTCTGTGTGAGCAATTGGAGAGCCAAGAGCCAGCAGCTTGTGTGACAGCTGGTGTTGCTAGTTGTCCTGGAGGGCAATGCCAGTCTCTTCCTCTCCTTCCCCCTCCTCTGGACTAGGCACTAACCAAGCAGGCAAAAAAAGAGCTCTAAGCAACAGCTTGGAAAACATCCTAAACCCCAATTGTTGAGATAATTTTATTGTTAAGTGGCTAAATTAAAACTAAAGCAGAGGGACAATATTCTTATAGTCTGGGATCTCTGATACCATGTAGGAAGCAGTGATGATATGTTTTCTGTGAACAGTTAAAATAAGGAACTAAAGTGTTGCTCTCCTCATCAGTGTCCATTGTTAAAGTACTTGCTTTCACTTTTTTTCCACTGATGTGTTCAGTTGTCTTGGTATAGCTTGATTTTAGTAGATAATCTAGACTCCCATGTTAAAAATACAACCACAAGTGAAAACAAGAAAATCAAAGCTGCAAAAAAGATAAAAGAAAAAAAAAAATCAACCTCCAATTTTGTTTGATTCTTTCATCTGTAACTGCATATGCTATTTTCTCAGAAAGTAAATATTTGAGCAAAATGAAAAGAACTTGTTAGTTCTGACCTTCACTTTTGCTATTATAAGTGATTTAAGATATTCCTAAAAGCAATCTTTTCAAAATGTAAAATGTCTATTTTGAGGCACGTAATCCATATGATTAGAAATATGTTCAGAGTACAAATATGGCACAAATGGAGGGGAGAAAATGAGCATAGTGAATTCATCTTCCCACATAATTAAGAAGCTAAGTATTCTTGATATTGGTAACATCTGAAAACAAAAAATCTATTTTACTAAGGCATAATAAGGTTGAAATTGGTTTGACTTAGAATGGCTAAATCTTCCCAAAGGGAAATGTAGTATCAGTGATGGTAAAGCTCAAATAAGTAGAACATCCTTGTCATTATTAAACTCAAGTCAACTGGGTTTTTATAATTATTACTAAGTCTTCCCCCATACTCAAGGGGAGAGAAAGCATCTCACCTGCTGCTAAAACTATTTATTGGCCCCCATAGTAATAACTCTTTTTGTACCGGATTTTAATGAATGGGATTTTAATGTAAAAACTAACCCACCCCATCAAAAAGAAGGTGATTATAGAATCTTAATTTATTAGATGTCTTTATATTGTCCAAGCCTTTTACTTTTGTAAAAGCCTTGCCAGAAAGGCTGTGGCAGAGGAAGTTTTTATCATGTCAGCCTCCCCTATTTCCTTTATCACTCTTCCCTCCATTCAGCAGTGGTCAAAATTTTCCTTCCCCTTTGTTTTGTAACTGACATGCCTACCAAAGTCCTTCTTGCTGCTCTTCACATTCCTTGCCATTTTCAATTCCAGCTCAACTTTGGCTTTAACTCCATCCCTGCATACTGAGGCAAAGTCATCACATTCACCCTGGCTATCTGTCCCTGCTTCTGCAGTCCATGTATTTCTCTTCTGTTTTATATAAATCAGGAGTTTCCAGGTGAGGCAACTCCATCTCCTGCCTTGTCTGCTTGATATTGAGATGGAGATTTTTGTTTTTTTCACACTTTGAGGAGATTTTCCTTGAGCATCAACCAACTTTCTTGAGACTTCTGGCACTTCAGGACTATCACTGACGGGATCCTGGATACTTATGCCTTGAAGAAGCAAAAGTCTGCTTGCCTGGACTCCAAGATATTTATTCTAACACTTTCTGGGGACCTTCCACAATACCTCCAACACATTTTGTTTGTTGACCTCTTGAGTCGGATGATCTTTACTGGCAGTCTCTTGCACAATGTACCTGCCCCACTCATCTTCCCTGACTGGCTTTCCTGAAGAGCCTCAGTCACACTGCATTTAAAAATTGCCATTTATGTCACTGCTCTGCATCTGCATCCATAAGTTAGTTTTCTGCACTGTGTTCATTTGTATACAAGCATATGAGATGAGCCCTTGATTAGCCTTCTTTTGCCTGGTGATTGTACCCTGCACTATCTCACCCCATGTGCTCTTCCACCTCATTAAATCATGCTCTGTTATCTGTAGGCTTTAATTTCAATCTCCCATGGTGGAATAGGTCCAATTGGTTTCTTCCAGGTCACATTTGAACAGTCAGGTAATTTTACATGAGGGCCTAGGACATTATTTTGAAATATCGAACCGAAACCCCTGGGGAACAAAGCTATAATGCAATCTGAAGAAGGTCAAGAAATGGGGAAGACCTTATCAAAAGATGGCAAAATAATTGGATCACAGCAGAAATTTTTTCTGCAGAGACTAGGAAGGAGGTATTTTAGTCTTCTATTCCCTTATCTTCAGAAAAAAAATAAATTCTACCTATGCTATCAATAAAATATTCTGGTTCACATGCAGACTGTAAAACAGGCATTTCAGTGAATTACTGCTTCCCTTGGTTTAAATGAGGGAATTTTGTGCAGTGATTCTGAGTTTTCTTGGGTGTTGATACGAACATATCAGTGTGAGGCCACATGGTGGAGTTAAAGCCATATTCAGTTCACAGACTGGCACATGCAATAGTCACAAGCTGCAAGATGTCTTTGCAGAGCTGTCCTTGTTAATGTGAAATGGAAACCTTTTTGTATACACTCTAATTACAAAGACATTGTGTGTTTGTTTGTGTTGTTATTATTAAGAGAAAAAATCACAAACAGTAATCTCCCACTTTTGGTTGGCTTGGGTGGATTTGTATTTAGAATCTGTGAATGGATCCAATTTAGAACTTCCCAAACAAATCAGAACTGTTTTGGGTTGAATCAAACAGGCAAATTCTAAATTAACTGTGGAATGAATTCTTCTCCAAAATGCCAAAACTATGGAACAAAGAACTAGTCAACAAAAGGTTGTGATTCACCTGTCCTCTCACAGGCTCTTCTGTGTTGCAGAGCCCTGAGCACTTTTGGTGGAGGGAGAGCCCTAAGCAGTTCTGATCCAAACTCTCCCTGTAATGTAGTGAAGAACTTTAAGCACTAGCCTGTAGTCTCAAGTTGAATGAATGGTTAAATGTTTAAGTCAAATACAGATGCTTGATTCTTGCTGACATGTATGTATAACTCCAAATTTGTTATTTTTTTTTCTGTTATTAATTTCCAATCTTCTTATTTTCAGGAACACGGAATGAATGAAATATATTTGTTTATGTTCATTGTGTATTATCAATGAATAATTGATTATAAATAAAACAGCATGGCTAAATATTACATTCAAATATTAATTTAACTCATCAAGACTCCCATCAGGACTTAGAGAAACTTCATGAAAAGTTACAGCTTCAGTTTGAGGGGACCTCAATTTTTCAAATATTGGGAGACTGAGAAAGAGGATTTTAAGGAGTATGGAGGGGGGAAGGAATGAAGAATTTAAAATGAAGCTCTGAATACATGTACATGCAATACATTTATTTCACACAGGCATGGGAAATTCAGGTTAAAACTTTGCTACATGAGCTTTCACAACAGCTTATTGTTGTTTACAGGTGTTTACAGGAGTGCAGCTTTATTCATTGTCAGAAAAAACCCATACATTCTTATTAAAAGAATGGAAAACAAAAATCTCTATAAATCTATAGTGCCAGGTAATGATCCCTATTGTTCATTCCAAGCTGATTTTGACTGAACTCAGAACTACTCGTCTAGCATTGAACACATACTTCTGTGAGACTGTATGAACCTTGGGTGGGCCTTGAAATTACTTTTTTTCCTCAGTCTTCACTGTCTTTAAAAAAATCAACAGTATACATCTTCACTATTTTTCCAAAAGAACACCCAGAGTCCCAACTATTCTGAAGATATTTTGAAAGAAACTTTCACTTTAGAAAAATAATGTTGTATTATCTACTATAATGTATAATAAAGATTACTGTAGTTTATGGTAGATTTTTCTATCTTTTATACAATACTGGGACTTTGAAAAAGAAATAGTGATTTGTTCCAAAAGCACTCTATGTAAAAAGCAATGCTTGTTTTTATTCTAGTTTGAATTAATTTATTTTTTTTTCATTCTGGACCATAACTACCCATCATTAATGTCACCTGCTGGCTGGATTATGAGTTGGAACAGAAGTTCCTGATAAGTACCTAATTGTTTTTGGAGACTAGAAATGCAACAAACTTTTGAGAAGTTAAATTTGATTCTGAATCCAAATGTCAACATTATCATGTGAAGCAGTGTTAATAGTGAAAGAGTCCAAGCCAATTAGTCTTAAAGCAGATGTTGTTGTGTTCTCAGAACTGTTTGGATCCTTCTCCCAGATATTTTTTTTTCCTTTTTTTTCCTGCACCCCAGAAACATTATAAGGAATTTGAAATATATTCTGTAGTGTAATTATTTTTTTTCAGAGTCTGGATTAAGCAAGGAAACAGATCCCTTCCATTTCAAACTCTGCAGTTCTACCCATCACATAAGTATAAATACATATACGAGTTTGCATTTAAATGTATGTATATAATATATACAAACAAATATACAAAGTCAAACTTTCACTTAGATAATAATGTATAAAATATTGTCTTAGCTCTTTTTTAATTTACATGATTATACATAGTTAAAAATGTTAAATAAATACTTGTCTTTCAAAAAAATCTCACCATATAAAGCAATAGCTTAGAACTTGTTATAGGTAATATGCAATAAATAATACCTTAAAATACAATGTGTTCATGTTACTGATTTTTCACTCTTTGAACCCTATCAAAAGTTAAATTTCCTTTTCATTCTTCATCTTAATTCCGTAAGAGTTGAAAATGTAATTGAAAGAA
>VYZU01027996.1:0-18769 GCA_013401355.1 Ceyx cyanopectus
GCCCTGTGCCACAGCACAACCAGTCGGTCTCGCTCCGGGGGCGGGCGCAGGGCCCCAGAGCCAGGGAGCTGCTCGGCTGGTCTGGTGGTGAGGAGGGAATTCCTGAAGCTGGTGTGACCCTGCCTGAGCTGCCTGGGTGCTAGTTGCTGGCTGCCTGCTGGGGAGCACCAAGCAGAGAGGCCTCTCGGGGTGCAGTCAGCAGCAGGGCTGGGCGGTGGGTGTGTGGCAGTGCCTGCTCCCTGTTGGTCTTTTGTTGGCTGCATTTGGATGCTGGGTGTTGGGTGGAGGGATATTGTCCTGAACTGGTGAATCCACCACTTAACCCATGAGCTGTTTCTACTAGGAGATAGAAACAGGGGCTCCAGAGTGATTCCTGGACGTGCTGTGTGCCTGTCACTGACTGTTCCTGAGGATGTACAGCTCCAGCTGGATCTGGACGTGGTAGAAGCACAAACACTGTCAGAGCTTTCGTGCTTGGTTTCAGGCTCCTCTCCTGTGTGGTCACCTCCAGCAGTCAGTGACTGGTAAATAAACCAGTGCCCTGACTGCTCTGTTACAACACTGGAGTATTGCCCTGCTCTTTTGGCCCAGCCCAGATGCATTTCAGGAGCTATCACAGGCCAGAGACTGTTCCTTATGGGCTGTCTGGATGTGATCACGTGGGTTTGGAGTAAGAATTTAATACAAAAACATCGGCCATTCCGTGCCAGATGTCCTCTAAATGCAAAAGAAAGTCCCAGGCACATTTAATTGCCTGGCATAGGTTCAGCCACAGCACATGGGATGCCCTCAGCCTTTTGGAAGCTGAGGTTCAGAGGCCAAGCAGCTATTGTCATCATATATGGCTTGCCTGGAGAATGGAGTTCAGTAAGTCATTGGTGAATAGGTTAAATAAAGTAGATGCTGGCACTGAGTTTAGCAGAAGTCTATTATCTGGAATCTATTGGTGTTGATTTTCTGGCCTGGAGCCACCTGAAAACATCTATCTGGGGGCATTAGCTCAGTTACCATAACAACTCATCTAAGAACAATTCCTGACAGCTCCAAGAGCAGAGCAGGGTCCCACGTGGTATAAAAGCCACTCTTAGGTCGAGACAAGCATGGTCAGGAGTCTCCCTCTTCTGCAGCCCAGCCTCAGCATCCCTGCTGAGCACCAGTGCTTACACAGGGGTTGAAATGCCTGGGACTCTGCTTTACCCTTCAGAGGATGAAATACTTGGGGCTCTGGCTTATCCTTCAGAGGCTGTTCAGCCTAGTTTTCCAAAAGTCCATCCACTCAAGGAGCTGCCTCCTGACAGAAAACCAAGACCATCTGTCTTTGGGGAACCCACCTAATTCCTTCACTGACATCCAGTTCACAGTCTTTGCTTTTTTGCCTCATAAATGAAAATGATGACTGAGCCACTTGCACAAGGTCCAGTTCAGCACATGCTAAGAAGCTGCTGCCCACCTTTGACTCCACGATGACACGAGGGTCGATGCTCCACACACGCTGGGCAGTGGCTCACTCCAGGACTCTGTCCCTCTTCTATCACACTTCCATCCTTCTCTGGAACTGCCTGAGAAGAAGTCACCAAACCCAGCAGATGACATTGGATCTCTAGAAAAAAACCCCAGAAAAACAATGAGATCTACACAGTTTGACCCTGCATGGAAAGCTGACATCAGAATCCAGACATTAAGTCCCTCACCCTGGGCTGCAGTGTGATTTTCTGGTGTCTGCTCCTTGCACTGACCTTCCAGCTCCTGGGGCTGCTCAGCAATTACTCCTCAGCATGGAGGGGAGACTTTGCTCCCATCCAACTACCACAGGCTTGCCCTGTTAAGCTCAGGCCTAGCAGCCAGCTCCAAGGCCCCTCACAGTGGGTACCAATCCTTTAAATAGCACGGGGAACCTTCTTTCAGGGACAGCTAATTAAGTTCTTCAGTACATGCTTAGACATATGTTGACCTGGTATGGCCTTATAGGCCTGCTTCCATCTACTAGATAAATGACACTGGCTTAAAAAATATCCTCCCAGAGACGTGTTACTGAGGCAACAGCCAGGTGGGGACTGAGGTAGTGTTTATGTGTATTACCTACTCATGGGCCAAGCTCTCTGCTGGTGTAAACCCCTTGAAATCAGTTAAGTGATTTCTGAAGTTCCAAAGGCAGAGGTGAGGTTACCTCTGCTGCCTGCTGACAGAGTGCAGGTCAGAAGATGACACCTGTATTTAGCTCAGTTACTTACTGCTCAGCCCAAGAAGCTCATTTAACACGAGCAGAGGGTTGCATCAGTGGAGAACATGGTTCATAAGATCTGCATTCCTCCCTGTGCAGTTGTAGGGGATTGCAGCAGATGAAACTGAGCCAATACTTCCCAGGGGGAATGTGTCTTGGCTCTAGGCAAAGAAGTAATGAAGGGAGAGTGTATTCTAGCCCAGGCTTTTTTTTCTGGTGTGACATGGCACAGCTTCCTGCAGCTCTCTCTTTAGCTGTGCTGATTTCTACCAGGGGAGGATGTTGCCCAGTTTGCCCATTCCTGTGTCCTGGTGTTTCATGGGGCAGATGTGCTACAGGGCTGGCTCACAGCAAATCCTTGGCTCTTACAATCCCCTGAAATGTCAAGTGAGGAAGCAAGTGCTGGGCCATGAATCCTGCCCTGGGCTTTGCAAGAAACCCACCCAGTGACTGATGCCAGTCTGAGTGGACTGGCAGTGCCCTTTGCTAGGACCCAACAAACAACCCCTCGACCCATAAACTCTGAACTTCTCTAACTCCTGATGAAATATTTGCAGCACAGGCTCAGTTGCTTCTCTGCATAATTGCAAAGAGCAATTCACAAGAGTCAGACTCAGCCCTGCACTTACTGGCTGGGCTGGGTGGGGTGGCTGCCTGGGAGAGCTGCTGCCTACAGGCCACGAGGATGTTGGGAGCAGTCCAAGGGGTGCTGATGAGCTCCCTAAACAAACCTCATCCTGAACAGCTACCCCTAGAAACTTGTAGGAGCTTCAGCCTCCATTCAGGAGACCCCAGGAGGTAGCCACAGATGATTTCTAAAGGGTCTTCAGAAGAGTAACTAAGAAAATAATCCTATTTTTACTAAGCTTAAAGTCTTCTTTGCAGGGCCTGTATCCCTGTTAGAAAATGTTTATGGAACCATAAGGCCAGAAAACCACTGCTTAGTGCTAATGCATGGGGTGAGGGGGTGGGGGGGAGCATGTCTAGAGCAATTCAGCTCTCTGTCTCTCTTTAAACATCCTCAAAGTGCTCTAAAGCTGCAGGCTGCCCTTGCTCTAAGATGAAAAATGGATTTCTAGGAGCATGCACTAAAGAGGGGGAGCCTCTCTTGGGAGAAAAAAGCTTCCAGACGGTTGCAGATTATCTGAAGGAGGGTGAAGGCATCTTTTGTGGAAGGATGAACAGGTCTGAAGCCCCGCAAGTGGCTTATCCTCAGCTACTCACTGCGAGTGAGAATCCCAGTCAGAGGAGCAGGTTTATGTTCTCCCTGCACGAGGTCAGCCCCTCCTTGGTCAAATGCCATTTTTGAGTGCACGTCTGCAGCCCTCAACCTATTGGTCTCTTTCTTATTCAGATAATGCCAAGGAGCAGAGCCAAGGGCAGGAGAGCTGGGGAGCGTGACAGGGGCTGAAGGGAAGCAGATGGACAAGAGCTTGGCCGTGGGAAGGCAGCCTGGCCACCAGCCTCTGGTAAGTCCCTCCCTGCACGCCAGCTCTGGGGCTGCTCAGCAAGCAGCAGCACAGTGCCCATGAATAATTAACCCAAAAGAAACAACAAACACCATTTCCTCATCAGCATGCTGGGTGGGCTCAGCTGCCAAGGCAGGGCCAGGGCTGGGACTGACTCAGATCCCCAGGGCAGGCAGAGAAATGGCCACGAGACAGGGGCTGCTGCCTGGTGGTGAAGAGAGGAGCTTTGCTTAGGGCCCTAGATGGGGGCACTGCACATCTGAGCCTCCTCCTGACTCCCACAGGAGTCCTCAGCAAGGTGCTGAGCTCGGATTTTGTTTCCCTACGTGTAAGTGCCAGATAATGGATTCTTCCCCTGAGTCCACTCTTTGTCCATCCAGCTGTGGCTCAGGTTAGGGACTGTCTGTGGCTCAGGTTAGGGACAGCCTGGGCTCCTGAGCACTGCCATGCAATGGGAGTCTGGGGGTTAACAGCCTCTGTCTGCCAAAGGACAGAGCCTGGTTGGTCACAGTTATGGTGACGACCTCACCTGACACTGGGGACTCAATGTCACACCAAAGCTGCCCTTCTTCNAGGTGACCAGCTGGCATTTAGCTACTGGCTGGTCAGTCAGTGGCTGCCCAGCTTCAAACCAGCTCCTGCATCCACCACCCCTTCCCTGCAGAGCAAGGAAGAGCTGAGGACTTTCCTCCAGAGGTCTGGAGGAGAGAAGGGATGTTACAGTGAGCTGGGAGCACCACAAAAGGAAGAAAAAAGAATAAAAGCAGTTGTAATACACAAATCAGAAGAAAAACGAGTTTCACCAGTTTCTCTGCTCACAGAACAACTTGATTTTTAAGTTCAAACTTCTTTTCAGGATAAAATGGATGTTTCTCTAATTGTTACAGTTTCCCCAAAAATGTTAATGACTGGCAATGGTCTCACCAAACACCCCAGACCTGAATTTTCTGTTTTTCAGCTGAAAACCATGCCTTTCTGGACTTTGTTTTGGCAATGAGAAAACATTTGATTATTTTTTTTTTTCCCCAACAAAAGCATTTGAAGAAATGTGATGGAAAATGGAGTTTCTCATTTTCCAGGGTTTGTTTGCTTTTTTTTTTTTCCCCAGGAACACAAATATTACCTCAAGTATCCTTGGCCCTTGCACAGAAAGAGATTCAAAGACACGAACACAGTCACAGCCAAAGATCTTTCAGTCCAAGCAACCTAGATGGACAAAGAATGGGATGGGATGAGGAATGGGAAGAAGGAATGTGACTTTTCCAAGGTCAACCACCCAAGCAGGCACTCGGGAGGGTGCTGGTGCTGTTGGCTCAGCACTTCTGCCACTCGACCACGCAGCACTGCTGCCTGTCCTGAGATTAATGAGTCCCCTGGAGCACAGCCAGGACTTTCCTGAGTGCTGGGGAAGTGCCTGGCACAGCCCTAGGTGCAGCCATAAATAATTATTTCAATTACAGTAATAACAATACTGAAGTGGGGGTGTGCCCCTGAAGATGGGACACAGCAACACAGGACTGAATCTGTGCCCCTCTTCTGGTAAATGGTGTCACCCAGCCTGGGAGAGCTGCTTTTGCTTCTCCAGACTTGATAATCACTCTGCAAAAGGCAAACTGACCTGAGCTGAATTAGGTCCAGTATCTGCTCTAACACCTCCTGCCTGTAGCTGGCAGCTCTGTCTGGCTCTGGAATGCTTTTTGCAGCTCAGGGGGATATCTGGAAAGAGTAAATTAACAATGGTGATGTGGGGAGCTGCCTGGACTAATGTTTTTTTCAGAGATAGGTTTTGATTGACACTTCAAATCTGCCTGACAATCTTTTATTCTAAGTGTAGTTGCTGCCTTTCTTCAGAGCAGGAAGAGCTGGTTTGGTTGCTGTCCTTCAAATGATGGATCTTATCACATGGGAAAAAGAAGGAAAGGGAAAAAAAAAAAGTCAAACCACCTGGAAACAGACACAGGTACAGCATCAAGAGGTAAAACTAACTGGATCTATTTGATCTATTTCTGTTTATTCCTTCTGTGCCATAATGCAATGCAAGAGATACAAGAAAAGAAGCTATGTTCTGAGGAACAGGAGCTGACTGTTCTCTTGCTGTATTTGACTGTTCATTATGTTGTTTGCCTTCAAGAGGTTTTTTTAATGCTTTGCAGATAGGACTGTGCAACCCTCTGGTGATGAGAGGGTTGGGGAATCAGTGTGCCAACCTCTTTTCCTCACTTGCTTCCCACTGCCCTACTGCTGCCTGCCCTCCCCACACTGCCTCGTACTCCTTCCCTTCAGGTCTCATGAAATACTTGGGAGCTGCTGGGATCACACATTCAGCTGCCCTCAGCAGAGCTGACAGCCTCTTTTGAACAAATAATTTAGACATTTGGGGTTTACCTGAGTCTGGCCAAGAAGGCTGGGTCTCCAATAAGCAGATGCATGCTTCAGATCCTCTTCTGGACACACTTATGTGGCAAAATGGGTCTCCTGTTTGAGATGTCCTGTCTCTCCTTGCTTGTCTAGGTCTACCCAAGGCCAGCTGCAGAGCACAGGGCTGTGTGGTGTGTCCAAATTCCCAGGAAGAGCTGCTCTGAGAGGGATGTTTTCTGTGAAGACAGAAAAAGACAAGACCAAGGAGCAAAGGTGAAAGGTGTGCAGAGTGCTGTCTGTGCCAGCCTGACCTACTGCAAGCTGGAACCATCTGCAGCTCCACACGCTGCACCACGGCTGGGATTCTTCCTTAGGATCTTGTCTAGCTTTGGGATCCTGCTGTAGATGGGGTATCCAGGCAGGATTACCCAACCTGCTGCTGCATTGACCTCCACCCGGGAGCCTCAGCTAGCTCCTTCTGAGCTTCAGGAGCAGGACAAGCCCAGGCAGGCCCCTCCAGCAGCTCAGCTCAGGCTGAGGCACGTTGCAGCAGCTCTTCTGGGCTTCTCTACCCGAGCTCTGGATGCATCAAGCACTTCAGTTTACAGGGCCATCAGCCTGGCAGCTTTCCTCAGCACTAAATTTACTTTTTAAAGTTACATCAGTGTTGTACCCAGAGGGAGTGGAGGAACAGATGCAGCCTGTGAAGTCTGGCTTTAATTCACCTGCCTCATTTAATTTCCTGCCCTGCCTTCTAATCAATGAGTCTGCACTGGTGGCTCTGGGAATACAGAGGTTTTCTCATGTACAGGAGAACTCAAGGCAGTGGCTGAGCATTCAGGGTCTGGAGCAGGCTGCATCAGGTCTCCTCTAAGGCTGCTTCATGCTGGTTTTCTCTCCCCCAGCAGCCCTCACACGCACTCCCTGGCCCACAGCAGCTCAGCACATCTCCCTGCAGGGGCCAGTGGGCACAGGGCAGCTGGGCCACCTTAGCCTCCCTCAGTCGGGCTGCCTGGATGGCATTCCCTCCTGGAAGTGCTCTCCTTCCAGCTGTTCCTGCTTTTTCAGCCACTTGACTTTCCTCTCAGGGCCACAGGCTCTGCTGTGCTACCTCAGACAGGCCAAAGGTGCCTCACTCCCCCCAGGGGCTCCCAGCAGCACTGGGGCTCTGGTGCTGCTTTGCAGGGCTCCTTTCTGGGGGCAGCTCTGCCAAGGCTCCTTTGCAGGGCCTTTGGGCCACACTGGCCCCGTGGTGCATCCCTCCATGAGGAACAGTGGCACCACATCCCCTCAAAGGTGCTTTCAGGACCAGATTGCCTCAGACACTCAGGGCTGTCAGAAAGCCCTCCCAGAAGAGTTTCTGGCACTTTTGATTTGGTGAAGCTGACTCTCACTGCCCTGGTTTATTGGAGCTCGTGTGAATTCCAGGCAGTGCTGCCCAGTTGCTCCATCAGCCAGTATGGAGTCCCTGGGAGCCAGGCAGGGAGCCCCGGGCTGGTGGCACCTATTGAGTGACACTGCTGCTGCTTTACCTCCCAGTATTAGCTGCATCAGCTCCTCTTCGCTGCTGCAACGGACAATTAGGATCCGGTTGTAATGCAAATTGCAGGCTGGAAGAGAAACCACGGGGAACAAAATCACTAAGAAGTATTTCTGTCAGCCCTGGTTCCAACCCGACGGGTCCCACTCGGCCCCTGCTTGCTGCCAAGCATCAGCCAGCAGAGCCTGGTGAGCCTGGGTGTCTGAGAGGCAGGAGCTGCTGGGTGGGAGGCAGCCTCTGGGCACTCGTGGGCCCTGCTAATGTGAATTGTGTGCAAACCCACCAGACAGATCGACGCCCACGCTGGAAATTTGATGATTGCCTTGTTTTTTTCAAGGCTGAGTTTTATAGACTGCAGGCTGAACCCATGGGGTAATTTCCAGCCTCTCTGCACAAGGCTGGGAGATGATGTGGTGAGAGAAGAGGAGAGATGCTGAAATTTCAATCTGCCACATAATGTGCTCTTAATACCCCCAGCCTCCTAAGCGTGGAGCTGTCATCGGTGCCCTTGTGTTGTTCTTGTTCTCTTCCCCTGTCTGCTGCTGCTAAACGGTGTAAATTAAGGGAAGTATTTAAATGTGTAAAGGAATCTAAAGCGACTGTGGAATTAAAGACAGAGGAAATGCAAATGGCAGAGGTGTGTCTTCATTCCGGGCTGCCAGCTGGACCCACAGAAAGGGACGTGCTGCTGGTGGAGCTGCTTTCACTGCACCTCAGCTTTGCATTTCCCCAGGTAACAGGGAATCAAGCTGCAGGTCCCAGCAGCAAAGCTCACCTGGAGACCTGAGGTGGAATATCCGTGTTCACAGAGCATTACAGGAGCTGGCAGGCAGGCCAGTGCTTGAAGGGGTATCTGAGCTGGTACCGTGCCCCTGGCAGCAAAGCCTGCTCCTGTCCCACTGCAGTGGTGGCTTCTAGAGGACAGCAAGGGACAAGAGTGAGAAGCTGTGAAACAGATGGATGAGCTGAGTTCAAAGTCCTCCTAGAAGCTATGGCAACATAGCTTGTATATCTACTCAGAAAAGCCTTTGCAACTACCATAAATGACTCTAAATGGCCTTATTTTCCTGCTAGCAGTGAAATAAGCAGCTTCGATGGGGAGGAGTAAATCCATTTGATTGCACATGTTGCTGGGAATAACCTTCTTACTGGTTATTAGGAATAAGCCAATCTACTGCCAGCAGGGTGGCCACCAGCACAGGCAGCCTTATCTGCCAGAGAATCATTGTATTGCTCCCAGCATTTCCAATTCCACCCCAGCCAGGGGAGGTGGAAGGGCCTCGAGGGAGGCAGCTCTATAGGAAGCAAAAGCCAACATGGAGAAGCTGAGTTATAAACAATGCATGTTGAAAAATGAAGTCTATCAGGGCCAATCTATCTTCTGAGGAAGCCTTTCTGCCAGGCAAGGCTGAGCTTTCCCTGTCCCTCACCTTCTCCTAAGCCAGCACCTGCTCTGTCCTTTGATGGCGGGCTTAGCATCATGGAGTGATGAGTGGGGGTTGGAAGGGACCTCAAGCCTCTGTTGGATTCTTTCCAGTAGATCCCTGTCAAACTGGGGAGCCCCAAGATGGACACAGCATCCCAGGTGTGGTGTGACCAGGGCAGAAGAGCAGGAGACCCTCCCTACCCCTGCTGGACACAGTTTTCTTAGTGCCCCCACTGACAGCTCAGCTGCTGAAGGGAAGAGGGGCTCCTTTGCCTGGGGTGTGAAGCAGGGGAGCTGCCAAGACCAGGGCTCCAGTCCAAGGTTTCAATGGAGAATTTTCATCCCAATGGATGGCAAAGCACCTGATCACTTCAGCACAGCAGGAGCATTCTCAGATGGCAACGCCCAGGGAAATTCTCACTGGGAGCTGATCAGATCCTGCTCTCATTTATGCAATTATAAATCCAGTGTAGCTCCATTTGAAACCATTGTTTTCATCCAATGCAAATGAGATCAAGATCTGGCCCGGGCTGGTTTTGTACACAATGGAAACTGGCTGAATTATGGAAACCAGGAAACAAATCTAATGTAAATCCAAATGGAAATATCATGCTCCCTGTTACATCAGAATAAATTGGAAGCAAGTCTGTTGATTCTAATGGAATTCATCTGGATTTACACCAGACTGTGGCTCAGCATTTGTCAGTTGGCTGCACACCGACCACGCTGCCTCGTCTCAACAGCTTTCAACAATTTCTTCCTTTTCCTTTACACTTAAGCAATTGCCTCTGCATCCTGGGAGCTGATTAGCTTTTCAAACAAATAAACCCCTGCAAACAGACATCAACAAGTAAGCCCTGCTCTCACCAGCATTCTCAGAATCTCAATGATGACCCTGAAGGACTGAGCTTGGTTTTGGAGTCACCTGAACTTGCTCCTGTTCCTCTGTGGTCACAGTGCAGAGCTGCAGGACTGAGCCCCTGGGAGGACAGGGATCCCAGAATGTGGGGGCTGGGAGGGAGCTCTGGAGATGCTCAAGTCCAACCAAGGAGCAGGTTGGCCTGTAAGCCCAAACTCACTTTGCAACCTCCAGCTCACCTTAAAGAGAAATGCATTAATAGGGTCTAGATTGAGCTCCTGAAATGCCATTTGAATAGTTTTGACTGTGCATTTGTTTTATTCCTGGGAAATTTTAGAGTACAAAAAGACTTATTTTCCTTCTTCATTTGCCAAGAGTCTCTTTGAAACTTGTCTGAGACGTGTGCCAGATCTTTAGCTCACTTAAGCAGATGTACCTCTATTGAATTCTGTAAAGAAAAGCTGATATATATGAGCTGATGATCAAGGACAAGAAAATGAAAGCAACAAACTGCTAAGTATGAAGCTTTTTGACCAGGGAAGTAGTTACTCCAGGAAATGTGTTATAATTGATCCTTCCCAAATGACAGTCTTGCCCTTGTTTGAGAAGTGAGTGTCTAGAACATGTCTTCTCAACCCAGGGCTGTCCTTCAATCAATCCCTTTTTATCCTGATAGTTTGAGGACTTTCCCACTGTCTGCTCTGCCTCCCAGGGCACGTGCAGGTAATGCTGGATGGTTTCAATTCAAATATTGAGTTGTGAAAAGACACAATATTATTTTATTTTTTTTCTAATTTAAAGCCTTTGGCAATAGCTCCTGATTGTGAATTGGAGAATGTGGGGGTAGGGGAGAGAGCCTGGCTTGTTTGATATGATTTTAGTGCTTCTAAAAGCAAGTGCTTGAAAGCCAAATGCTGAGAATAGAACAGATAATGCCCATGGATTGATGTGTGCATTGATGCCTGGGAGAAGAAGAGCCAGGGCCAGGAGGTAATAAATGTGGTACAGAGCTCTGAGGAAGGAGAACCTCCCATAGATGAGACACTAACATCAGGAATACAGAGGGGGAAAAATAAAGGAAGAATGAGTGAGAGAATGACACTGGAGAGGGTAAAAAACCCACAGTCTGGGTTTAAGCCAGAGTTAGTTTAAGCTCAGGGTGTATTAGGCTAGCCCTGCCCAGCTCTGGTTTTTTACAACTCCCTCTGAAGCTTTCAGTGCAGCTAAAAGGCTGCTGAGGAGAAGAGCCTCCTGCTGCTAAACCTCCCCCTTCCCCAGGGAGGGACTTGTCTGGAGCCTCACGGTGAGTGGCCAGGCTCCCAGCCTGCCAGTGCAGGGCTGCTCTCCCCCAGCAAGGAGCTCACTGCAGCACACTTATTCCTGCTGCCCATGGAAGGCAAAAGAGCTGCTCTTTTTCTTTAAAGGAGAGAAGAAATAGTCTCCCTGCCAGAATGCCAGCAAAGCCACTGGGCTATCAAATGCTGTGAGAACTCCCTAAAAACAAGAATTACAGTAATGGCAGGAGCAGCCAGAGCTACACTGAGAGGACAGAGGAAGGGTGACCTTGGTGAGATGCACCACTGACCAACTGCAGCTGCACAAGCCCAGGGGACACCTGGAAATGTCTGTTCTCCTTTTCCAGGTTCTGGACACCTGATGCTCTGCCCAGCACCTCTTCTCCTTCCTGGCTCTGTTGGCTGAATTTTGTTTCTATTTTCTTTCATTTTGAGTGTGGGGAAAGGATGGAAGGAGGTCTACAAAGTGACTTCCAACGTGCTTCCCTATCTTCCTGCCTGCTCCCTACAAATAGTTGTTTTTCTTAGGGATAAAGGCTGAGGATAATTCCTTTAAGTGGCAATTAAGCTCCAGGTGGCTGCAGAAAGCTGCAGCTTTCTCCAGCTCCTGCAGAGACACAGCTTGAGCCTCAGGTTTACCTACTTCCCCACAGCAGGAGGGACTTTTCCTGTGTTTGTGGTGGTGATTACAGCCCCACTCCTCCAGAGAGGCTGGAGGGAAAGTGACAGAGGATGCTCCATAAACTGCCTGGGCCTTCTTCTGAAATGCACTAAATCCACAGAGCAGGGAAGAGCTTCCTCTCAGTCCTGATTTCAACTCCTTGTGTTTCACCTCCAACACCTCTGTGTCCCCAGCAGAGCCCAGGCAGTCTCCATCCACCCCCCTGTGCTGGCAAGAGCTGGAAAGAGCCTGTGGATGGTGTTGGCTGGATGACTGTGAGCTGATGGAGCAACACCCACACTCCAAGACTCCAAACTAGGCTCAGCAGCAGATGCATGTGGTCAGTTTGGCTCATTAGTTAATGAGGTTAATGAGGACACCTCTCTGGATAGGGAAGGGGACCTGTCTAGCCACAGTGGTTGCTCAAGATGCCACAGCACATCACCAGCAGAGATGGGAGCAAGCTCAGCAGGGCAGGGCTTCACCTTCAGGCCTCCTCCAGGTCTGAAACCATCCCTGGACAGCTGGGAGCTTGTGGTGGTGGGAGATACAGGACATCAGCATGTCTTGTGTCATCATCACTACCACTGAGGCTCAAGAACCTTCAGAGAGTTTCAAAGCCACCCCACACCCCCATCAGCAAAGCAACGTGAGCCTCTAACACAGGCTCTCCCTTTCCCAGACAGGATTATTATCAGTGCCATCAAACAGTGGAATGTAACCATTTCAACCTGACTTTAATGATTTATCACCCCTGAATTATGCACCACTGGTGACAGTAATTTTCTCTGATTTGGACAAGTGGATGGAATGATGGTGCTCTCTGTTTGGTGTGCTAACAGAATCAGAATTAATATTTTCTATTGCTTGGCTTATCTTAGCTAGACAGTAGCTGCTATTTCACCTACTCACTTTCTCTTCCCCCTCCCTGCCACAACTACAATCATTTGATGTTGAGCTCTACCTGAAGCAGGACTCACCTCAAATCAGTTTCCAAATTCCTTGCCTGGAGTCCAGTCTCCATCCCATCCATCTCCAGCACGTGCCAGTGCAGCCAGCAGGGTGACAGGGGGGACACCCTTGGGGGGGAAACCTGCACAGACAGACACACAGAGATGTCACTGTGCCTGGGGGCAGAGCCAGGGAGTCCCTCCTGGGGGTGACACTTGTGTCCCCACAAGTGAGAACATCCCCTGGCCCTCAGCCTGCCCCTGCACACCCTGCTGTGCTGGGAGCCAAGGGGTGAACATGAGGCTGCAGCTGCATCTCTGCTGCTCTGCTTGCTTCCCACTCCTGCTGAGCTGCAGCCAGCACCCCTGGCTTTGCCTGCCAGGGTGGGACACTGCTGTGCTAGATTCCAGACATCCTGCATTGTTTGCCTTCCTTCTTCCCTTCTCTCTGCTCCTGGTTGTTCATTTTCTCTGTGTGTGTGGCATCAAAAGGCTGTTTGAGCAGCCACCATCCAATCCAAATGAAAAGGGATGTTGCTTTTGGAAGGGCCAACAGAAGCCTGAACAGAACTGATACTAAATTATGAATTAGCTGGAGATTTTTCTCACCTTTTTTTTTTTTTTTCCCCCAACCCTAATTAAAATGTGCTGGGCACAAAACAGTGATGAAGGGCTGGACTAATTATTTTTGTTTATGGCAAAACCCAAGAAGATCAGAACTCTAAATGGGCTCTGGTGGAGTCCCATCTCCCTCCATAAGGAGTGTAATAAATATCAGCCACATTGATTTTCCTTCCCTGGGAACCCTTTGCTGTTTGTTCTGGTCTAAGTGCAGTGTGTTCTCCTCTGAGGTTTCTTTTGCTCTAACTGTTCTATTATCTGTTGTTGTTGTTAATCTGTGTTGAGTGTGTAATTGAGATCCTAAGAGGGAGGTTAAGAGAAGCCCCTGGGGAAGGCATCTGACCTACACGGAGAAAGAGAAAAAAATCAACAACCCAAGTGATTGGGGCCAACTGCTCCATTTACCTGGTGGAGCCATTTCCTTCATCAGGGGCTCTCACCCAGCCAAGGCTGGCAGCTCTTTCTGTAATTAGTTCTGTCTGTGTGGGTTTTAACCTCTCTTTGGTCTCTGCATTGATTTCATTGCCTTAAGGGGAACATTTGCCCATTGATTCCCCAGGCCTGATTTCCCCATTACCTGCAGCTGCCTGAACTGGTGTCAGAGGCAGGGACATCTCAGGCAGGACCTGGCCCCTTCTGCCTTCCCATTGCCACGCTGGGATCAGAGCTGGTACCTGGTGGGGAGTGAAGCAGACAACAGCTACTTACCTGCCCCTGGGTGGCCCAGGGGAGGAGGCAGGAACCAGAGAATCATTCTGGTTGGAAAGGGGCTCTGGGATCATCCAGTCCAACCTTCATCCCAACATCTCTCTCCACCAGTCCACAGCTTCAAGTGCCACATCTACTGGTTTTTAAACCCCTGCAGGGAAGGGGACTCCACCCCCTCCCTGGGCAGCCTGTGCCAGGGCCTCACCACTCTCCCAGTGAAGAATTTCTTCCCAAGATCCAACCTAAACCTCCCCTGGCCCAAAGTGGCCACAGCAGCCAAGGTGCAGAGGCACGGGCAGGGTGTGTTCACTGCTCCCCTGCTTTCTGTCCCCTCCAGCCCAGCCTGGCCAGGCCACCTCTCCCTAGGAACCTGGTGAATCCAGGGGATCCATTATTGCCTGCTCACTGCACCACTTCCCCAATCTCAGCAGATAAAGAGTTCTTAGTGTTTCCTTAATGTCTCTTTGTAGTTTATTAGAGGCCTAGGAGGCATGAGGGGGAAATGAGAATGAGTCAGAAATCCCTGCTCACGTCACGTGCTTCCTTTGCAATCTCATTTGTATCCAGACTATTAAAAGTAAATTATCTGAGCCAAGTGGCAAGGCTGGAGCACAGGCATTGGGGGAGGGAAGCACCACTTCCCTCTGGTGTCTGCAGAGGCAAGCAGCTCAGCTCAGTGAGGGTCATCTGCCCCTTTCTGCCACTGCTGTGGGAGGATTGTTGGTGCTGAGAGCTGAGGGCACGGCTGGCCTGACTTCCCCTCCTCACCTGCACTTGGCTGCCCTGTGGGGATGTCTCCACATGAAGCTGGGAAGAGGAGAGGGAGGTGCCCATGTGCTGCCATCTCTGCTCTCCCTGCAGAGCCCCTCTCTGGAGAGCTGGGAGCTGACAGCTCCTCTTGCTGCCATGTTTCCATGGTATTGCCATCACGCCTGTTTCTAGGGATGCCTGATAAACTGGAGCAAATTGGGATGAGGGATTATCAGGCATTAAATGGTGCTACTGAGCCAAACCTCCTGCTTTGTTCATGATGATGAATGTCTCTGTTCTTGCAGGGACTGAGCCCACCCCGAGGCAGGGTGAGGAGGTGGCTGCTGTGTGAGCAGCTGGGGCTCCTCCAGCTCCTGGCTGCTCTCTCAGTGGAGGTCAGGTCCTGCTGAAGCAATTTCCTATCTCTCAGTAGGGGCTGGCTCAAGTCTTTAAGGAACTTGCCTCTGTTTCAGTTCATACAAGTGAGTTCAACCTCAAAAATTCCCTCCTGAGCATCCCAGTTCAGTTTGGAATTGCTCTGAGTGCATCTATTGACTTTCCATGGCAAGTGGACACACCTGTAAAAAGCCTTGCTGCTGAAGGTTTGAGAGAAGTGATATTGACCTTCCCATAGCTGCTGAAGAGAACAGAAAGCCCTGCTCCTCTGTAAAACTAAACTCAAATTGTATTTGACGAGTTCTATAAAATGCTATAGATTTTTATTCTTCCCTGCTTTGGCCATAACATCTTTTTTACCCACAAAAGCCAGAGGCAGAACACTTATAGAGAAGGGGGGAAAATGCCTGGGTTTTTTTTCAAAAAATATTTGTTCTGGCAAATCATTGCAATTTTCTAAGCTCCCAGATGCATCTAAATAATAGCAGGACTTTGGCTGCATTTACCAAAAAAAAAAATACAGTAGCTTTATGGGCTTTTTTCCAGGTCCAGCTGAAATCTAAGTGAGGCTATGGAGAGCTTACAGCTTCCCTGGAGCAAAGGAGCCAGGACCTGTGCAGTCCTATGGGAAGTAAATGCAGGTCACACCCACAGCAAAAACAGGTCAAACCCTGTTTTCCTTGGCAAGCCTCTGGCTGCTGCAGTCCTGTCCTGCTGTGGCCACTGCCTCCTGGATCCTCCCAGAGGTGCTGCAGGGTTTTCAGTGGTGACATCAGCTCCTTCTTGGGTGAACAAGTGAGTCTGGACTGGGAGAAAATCAGAATCACAGGATGGGGGGGTTGGAAGGGACCTCTGGAGTCAGAGCAGGGGCACCCAGGGCAGCCCACACTGGAACAGATCCAGGGGGTTGGGATCTCTCCAGAGGAGACTCCACAGCCTCTCTGGGCAGCCTGGGCCAGGCTCTGCCACCCTCACTGGGAAGAGGTTTCTCCTCATGCTGAGGTGGAACTTAATTTATTTCAGCTTGTGCCCACTGCCCCTTGTCCTGTCCCAGGGCACCACTGACCAGATCCTGGCCCCTTCTCCTTGCCCCCACCCTGCAGAGCTCTGTCACCATTGCTCAGCTCCCCTCTCAGGCTGCTCTTCTCCAGGCTCAACAGCCCCAGGGCTCTCAGCCTTTCCTAAGGGAGATAAAATCCAAATGTTTCTGGGGGAGGTTGGCCTGGAGCACAGCAGCTCCCCAGGGGGGGATCAGCTTTGCCAAGCTTCACATAGTGCCAGGCTGGGTGGAGAAAGATCTGTCCTGTTTCTGTGCCTGGAGGGATCCCAGGGCATCTCCTGCCTACTTCTAAAAGGTGCTAGAAAATACCAATTCTTCCTGAGAGCAGCTCAGAGCTTCTGTTCTTGCTGCTCATTGTCTCCTGTGGCTCACACCCTGACAAGAGCTCATCACTTAACCAGCATCACTTGCCCTAAACTCTGCAAACCATCGATCAAGCCTCTGCCCTCCCTAGAGCAGGATGGGCTCCAGCAACCAGAGAAGGTCTTAAAACAAGAACTGGATTTTATTTGTTTTGAGGCTCTCAGCTGCATGTTTTCTAGGTTTTCTGCCACGAAGAGAGTACAGAAATGTTCCTCTGTACACAAAGCAAGCTGAGATAATCTGTGTCCCAGGAGACTGAGCACCACAAAAGGTTTCCAAAGAATTTAGAGCTACCACCTCACACCCTGTGGCCACAAGCAGCCTGTTGGCTGAGATAGCTTCAACCAGCCCATTATTACAATCTACTGAAATATTCATTAATTAAAAATGTATACACTTTTTTCCACGTGTAAGCTTCATAAAGTACACGATCCCTGCTTTCCTCTGAAACCTCTTTCTTTCTTCCCACTGAGCTGCTTATTTCCCTATCAGCTCTCTAAGTCTTCCTTCTCTGTCTTCTCCCAGCCCCTGATGGCTTTGCTCAGTTCATCCTCTGTCATTTGTGTCTGGATCTGGAAACATTTCTCAGGACGTTTGACTCATCCATCATTTAGATAATCAGAAGGAAAAAAAAACCACCCCAGTTTCCAGCTATGAACATCCATAAAAAGCATCAAGAAAAAAAAAAAAAGAAAACCCTCACCTTGAACTTCCCTTCCTGCTTTTCTTTGCGTTTCATTGGAGAATCTGACTTGACAGCCTTTGCTCTGGCAAAAGTCCCACTGAAGTTATTAAGGGCAAGAGCTTGTCAGGATTAAGAGGAAGGATTGGAAGTATCTGGAGTGATAGCAATAGCCCTGCTTCTATTAGGCCAGATAAGGATTTGCAAAGGACATTAACCCTGGTACCTTGAGCCAGCTGCTGACTGCCCCGGGGCACGGAGATGATGCTTCCAGTGGGGACACTGCTCCAGAGCTGCCTGTAACCAGCAAGGCTCCCTCCCTTGAAGGGCTGAACTTGGACCACTGCCTCTTACAGCATCCATTTGACCATCAGAAACAGGGCAGGGTTGGAAATGAATGGGCAGGAGGACCCTACATGGGAATTAAGACATAACACTGGTGGCTGGCACCGAGTCTGGGCTCGCTGGTGACTGTCAGAGCTGAGGGGACAGGGGCTGGATCTGGAAACACCCCTTTCCAGACTGCACTGGCTGCCTGGGAGCTGGGGCAGAAGAGGCAGCACAGTCAGAACTGGCAGGAGCTGGAGTTGCTGTCAGCTCAGCACCACTCTGCTCCCCTCCTGAGCTGCTCCTGCTCCCCTACTCTCACCTCAGGGGGATCAAACACTCCCCCAACCCCTCCGATGGGCAAAGGGACAACTGGGGGCTCAGCAGGAGAGGAGGAACCAGGAGAAAGTCACTTCCAAAGGCTTCTCCTGCACCTTGCTGGGCCTGCCCGAGGTGCCCACATGGACAGGGCAGGGATCAGTGGGATCACCCAGGCAGGGATCAGCTGGGTGTAGGGATCAGAGGGATCACCCAGCAGATCCAGGCAGTGGCTCAGGATGTCAGCAGCCAGAGGATGCTGCTGCTGCTCCTGTTCCTGCTGCTGCTCCTTCCCTGCCACACACAGCACTGACATGTGCCCGTGGCTCCCCAGCCCTCTCCTCAGGGGGGTACCACATGAACAGGGATGTTAAAAACAAATAAACACTGGAGCACAATGGAAAGGGAAAGAGCGTTTCCGAGGCTGTGCTCCATTCCCACCACCCACCACCATTTATAACTAATTGGGGCTTTGTTATATTCTCTCACCCAGTGACAGATAAATACTAAACTCCACTGGTTAACAATAATCACCCTAATTATGCCAAGATGACATTTACAATACAGGCAATTGCTAATCCATTACCTCACTCTGCTGAATACTAGAACGCTCAAATTAAAAGTTATTCACCCACAAAGAACAATGTTTTAGTAGCTGACACAGCTTAGTAAAGGAATTTATTAAGGTAATTTGCAGTTTTCCCATAAATAAAACATTCTGGAGCTCCCCTGTCCTCCCCCTCCCTTCCCCCAAAATAATCTTTT
>VYZU01028015.1:0-20697 GCA_013401355.1 Ceyx cyanopectus
GAGTATGATTTGCTGAAAATGCTCCTTTGATATGAAAGACAAGGCCAAGCAGATGTCACAGAAAGTGTGAATTCCAGTGTCTAATCTGAAAGTCATACAGGGAAATCAGTTGTGAATCAGAGCCAGCAAAAAGGAAAATTTACTTAGATTACAGAAAATAATAAAAAAATTACCAACGTGGTATAAATTTATGGAGTTAATTTAAAATTTTATGTCACAACTTGGATTACAAAAAGTCAGGGGAGAACAAGTCATACAAAACATCTACTCTATAACTGAGTGGAAGAGAATGCAGTCTTGAAAAAGTTTATAATAGAGATTGTTTCATCTAAATAACTTATTTTTATGTAAAAAAAAATAAAATTGATTTTCCAGATGTCAGTGGAAGTAACACTGGAGCAAAGAACGCGGTTCTGTGTTACCGCATTTTGTGATTTCTAAATCAGTTTCAAAAGAGGGCCTTATTTTCAGAAATATTGTAGTACACCATGGAGAAGTTGACAAGATCATAGTAAGAGGGTTGCTAAGCAGATTTGCAACTAAAAGAATACAAAAAAAACCCAACCCTTGAGGACAGAGAACTTTAGTTCTTTGAAAAGCTTTGTGAAGGAAAAATCTCAGCCATACTTAACTGTAGTCACGTACATATTCCATAATTTACTGCTCATCCACAGACTGAAGCTGAATCTTTGCTTGTCAACCACAGATTCTAATGCAAATGTCTTCTGTTGACCCTCTTCCCATGATTTCTCTCTCCTTACTAGGTTTGCAAGAAAGCTTCTCCTAGACTAGTTGCTGTCTGTGGTGAAGATACCATATTTTCTTTTGGAAACTCTCTCCTGGAATAATGTAGCAAACACCCACATTTGCATAATACTTATCTCAAAAGACTTTTAATTTCTTCTGTCATTCCTCTTGTTACCAATCACCTCATCTTAAGCAAAGAGATGCAATACCTGCTCTGGTTGCAGATATCTCTGCTCACTGCAAGGGGTTGGACTAGGTGACCTTTCAGGGTCCCTTCTAATCCCAACTACTCTCTGATTCTGTTTCCAACCTTCAGATGTTGTACTTAGAAACTATTAACTTGCAACTCCTGCTTTCTCTGCCTCCTTAATCACACAACCTAGCAAATTATATATATGTGTGTATTTGTTTCTTTTAATCTTTCCTCAGAAATCAATCCCTCTTCAATCATCTTCATTGTTCTTCTTTGAACTCACACTGGTTTATCTAAACATCTGAAGTTTTTAAATTTATAATAAGTACTGTGGAAGTGCTAAGGCTACTCAAGACTTTTTAAAACATCACCGATAACATTTTACACTTCAAAAGGAGAAAAGGGACAAGTACATTTTTGGATTTCCATTTTGAACATTTTTCCAACAGAAGGTTCATGATTATTCCCATAAATCTAACAGATTTGTGACCTGCACTTTAAAGACTCAGTGCCCACATGCACTGTATTACAAATGTCTTGATGACTAGAGTTTTAATCAGTCAAATCTGTCTTGATTTAGCAGGATTCTGTGGACAAATCTTTGTTCTCAGTTGTATAATAATTACAAGCTGTTTTACCAGTGGATATAGAAAGGATTACTCTCCTCTTTGAAAATGGTAACTTTATAATTACATGTATTTACTTGCCTTATCAGTAAAGAACTCACCAGCTGAGACACAGGATTATTGTTGTTTAAAAGGCCCATGGGCAAATGGAGAAACTGCATATTCTAAATTTTATTTTTTACAGATGTAGAAAACTAACTTCTGCTGGTTTTATGCAGGATTTTTTTCCCCATAAAATGTAATGTACTTCCATTAAGTTTTGTGAAAAGTAACTAGGAGCACTGAATGGAAGCCAAACCTTGTTTCTCATTTATGTAGCTCAGAGTTAGATGGAAAAAAAAAATGGAAGAATAANTATGTTTGCTGAGTAACTTATATCTACATGCCACAAGGATTTTTAAACAGGGCAAAATCCAAAATAACTGTGAATTATAGAAACTGTTTGTATGTATTTGAAGTTATGCACAAATCATGTTGCAAATAATGCCAATAATTCACTTGTGGATTTTCTAGACATTTACATGTTGTTTTGCCATCTCTTTGAAGAAATTATTGATACTGTTTATATGTCAACTACTCCTATTCAAGACTTTTGTTACTTATAATGTTGGGGTTTATTTCCCAATATTTCTTTTAAAATAGTCACAATAAAACAGGGAGTATGATTTGCTGAAAATGCTCCTTTGATATGAAAGACAAGGCCAAGCAGATGTCACAGAAAGTGTGAATTCCAGTGTCTAATCTGAAAGTCATACAGGGAAATCAGTTGTGAATCAGAGCCAGCAAAAAGGAAAATTTACTTAGATTACAGAAAATAATAAAAAAATTACCAACGTGGTATAAATTTATGGAGTTAATTTAAAATTTTATGTCACAACTTGGATTACAAAAAGTCAGGGGAGAACAAGTCATACAAAACATCTACTCTATAACTGAGTGGAAGAGAATGCAGTCTTGAAAAAGTTTATAATAGAGATTGTTTCATCTAAATAACTTATTTTTATGTAAAAAAAAATAAAATTGATTTTCCAGATGTCAGTGGAAGTAACACTGGAGCAAAGAACGCGGTTCTGTGTTACCACATTTTGTGATTTCTAAATCAGTTTCAAAAGAGGGCCTTATTTTCAGAAATATTGTAGTACACCATGGAGAAGTTGACAAGATCATAGTAAGAGGGTTGCTAAGCAGATTTGCAACTAAAAGAATACAAAAAAAACCCAACCCTTGAGGACAGAGAACTTTAGTTCTTTGAAAAGCTTTGTGAAGGAAAAATCTCAGCCATACTTAACTGTAGTCACGTACATATTCCATAATTTACTGCTCATCAAGTGGAAAACCTTTGGCACAACTGATAGATTTTTTAGCTGTAAAGTTGTATGACAGAGGGGGAACAAAGCTTTTCAAAATATCTAATAATCCTCAAGGTTTTAAGTTGTAAGCAAATATAGAAAATGCACAAAATATAAAACAAGTAGCAAAATCAGGGTTGGCTCAGTACTATGACATTGGATTTTCAGGTCTTTTTATTACTTTCTAATGAAATCTAGATTAGGAAGAATCCATTTGTCTTCTAAGTGATGTCTGAGAATGATGAGCCTACAAAGAGACAATTGTAAAGTTCTGAACAGGATATAGCAGAGAACGATGCATATAAAATGCTTTAAGAGGTCTTTTACTACCTGTCTTTCCTTTCAGGAAAGAGTTGCTATTTTTCCCTGTGTCTTGATACAGAATTCATCAGCATTGTCAGTCTGGGGACTGTATTTCAACTTCAGATTGCCATATTTTTTCAGCTGACAGAGATACGTGTAAAATGTGGGGACTGAAGTGGTTGCTCTTCTAGCTTTTTCTGATTTAGTTTCCAGATTTTCTGTGCCAACTTAACTCTTTTTCTGCTTGTTCGATGGGCATTGAGGAACTTTCTGTAAGAACCTGAAATAGAAAACCGTGGCATAATAAATCCTGGACTTCTTTCTGAAATTACCTAACTGATTTAAAGCATTTTTTTTTGCCAGTATGAAAAATACTGCATCTCTTGCATGTTCAAGTTCTGCAAATGGCTCTGCCATTACACTAGAGAGTTTAGTGTCTTCAGTTCACAGCTGAAGAATTAAGAGGCACAAACATAACTCAGTGAGCTTTCTTTTTAGAAAATATATGTTACACATCATAAGAAACTGATATTCATCCTATGAATTGGTTAATTCAGCTTTTCATGCTGAAGTCCCCTAATATTCTTGTCAGGAAGAAGCTGTGTGTTTTCCTTTCAAGGAAATGAGTAAGTGGAGATTCGGATACTTAAAAATACGTCACCAAGATAATTCTTTATACACTCAATAGTGGAATGAATATTTTCTTCTGCTGTGTGGGGACTGCTGCCTATCATTTTGATATGTGCTTTCTGGAGACAGCTTGTTATAGGCATTGAAAACATACAAAACCTCAGCAGGAAAGCACATTACTGAAATCCAGTGTTAAAAGTGTTCGCCACTGCAACAGCAACAACAAGCTATTCCATTTCCTGTTTTGACTTTTTCTGCAAGAAACCTGTTTTCATGTCCAAAGTATAGTTTGGAATCTTCCTATCCATATCTCCCTCACATACATTAAAACAATATCTTCTGTGTCTTTTTATTAGGCTGTGGGAAGTGCTAATGTAACATTTTCCTTGAAGTGTTGTAATTTGAGGGTTTTCCTTTAATGCAGATTGAATAGGGTTCATGATTAACTCATATTGTTTAATGTAGTAGTTTTCCTAAAAGCCTTGCTTGCAGAAGTTCAGCAAATGTTAGCTTTTCTATAAAAGCCCTACAGTAAACAATACAATTGCCTAAGTACTATGTAAATCCAACATATACTTTTTCCAGTTAAAAGCACTTTAGAGCTCCTTTCTTGAGCAAGATACTATCTGCAATGCAAAGTAATGACCAAGAATAACTGTCATTCATCCTGTCATTCATCAGGCAGTTCAAGAGCTTTGCATCAAGGAGTACAAAGCTAAAAAAGACTTCACAGAAAGGAGTGTTTCCTCCAGCTTGTGAGGAAAGGGATACCCCAAGAGAACCTGATGTTCAAGTCTGTCCTGGCAGCAGTAACCTTTCAAAGCTAGAATGAGTAGCTTTGTAAAGTGGTGTCCTGTTCACCGTGGATGGCTTGAAGTCTACTGTAAAAGGCCAGGTAAAAGCCCTTGAAGACTTTGTCAAGATGGTATGGGGTTGATTTTGGTTGATAAAATGAAGACAAAATGGACTGTCAGTAATGCTCTGAACCAGGTATTTGGCCTTCCAGATAGCACTTGTCTATACACACACACACAGAGCTGACCAGGACTCCCCTGGTCCACATTAGCCAAGCCCCCCCCATGATCTCACCTGTAGACACAAACACATATGTGTATCTCATTCCAAGAGATCCACAGGATCCCCAGTTTCTCCAGATGACTGGGACTCCCCTGGTACCCTATTGCCAGGCCTCCCATGGCTTTGCTATTAGTGACATCCCTGGTCCTCAGGCCTACTTGACAGCTTGTTTGGCTTGATCTTCTCTGATGCTCGTACCCTCACTTGCACACTCACAATCACTTCAGCCACTGATGCAGAGACACAGGGACCCTCCACCATGGATGCACTTCTCCTGTTTGAACTAATAGATCTTTGGTCCAGACATATGCTCAGCAAGTAGGTCTAATTGCAGTTAAACCTATTGTGTGATGCTACCAGTGAGAACTCAGCACTAAACTGATTAAAAACAAGGTTTTGGCTGGAGATTTGTCTGACAAGAGTCTGAAACTGCATTAACACAGAGGAAAAAGAGACTACAAATAGCTGCCTTACATTGTAAATATTTGCATTGATTTGGATCTGCTGAGCTCCCCTGCAGCTAGCTATGCAACTGGTTAATCTCCTTCTGAGTAGGGACAGTTCTCAAGGGTATCCCTTAAGACTGAGAGATTCCTTATGTGACACCATAGATCAGTGGGTTGGTAAGTGACTTTTTTGCATGCATGTAACATTTAAGATATGTACATCAAGCTTGCATGACATTCTTTACATTCCATACTAACTTAAATTGTAGTAAATAGTGGAGTATTGACCACAAATCCATCTGTACTCATATATTATACACCTACATTTACTGATTAGAAGAAAACTCTAGATCAGAATTGTCTGAGTGATCTCTGACTTTTCCTGTGAAACCATCACAAACTGCTTTACCTGTGCAGCCTAGAATGTGTCCCACTCCTTGGCAGCAAGTACCTTTAGTGTGAGATATGATCTGGAGAGCTGCTCCCCATGGTTTGGGGTGGTGAGCATGCTGCCGAGACACGGGGGCTGATGGATTTGCTGGGAGAGCCCTGGATGGGATCCAATTTGAAAGGTGCTTGTCCTCAGGTAACCACCTTGCTTTAGGTAACCACCTTCACTGTGCACCCCTGTGCTCCTCTGGGCTTGTGCAGATGGATGGACCTTTGATTGGCTGATGGCTTTTGGGGCAGGCTCTGAAGCAGTCTTGTAACCCATGATTTGGGCTCCCCCTTGTGGTGTTGTCTCTCAGAGCACCTTCATGGGCATGCAGAAGAGATTGATCACCTTCAGACATCCCATAACATCTATAAAACCAGTGCAGTGTTTGGTGGTAGAAAATAGCCACTGTTCATGGGGCTTCAGTGACAGGGAATCTAAAAGCACAGTTATTAATTTATGCAAAGCACTTCATTTGTGAAGGCTTTTTCTTTTCCCTAAGCTGAGTAGTTTATGTAACGAAGGAAGATTAGCTGCCTACATTCTTTTGCTTAGTCTTTCACAAACTCAGTTGTAAATGTACTCTTCAAACATCTTTCGGGCAACTGTTGCATCTAGAGAAGATCCAGAAAGTTCATTTAGAGACTGTTGACCTTGGGTAAATCTGTGCCTAACAGAAGACCAGAGAATTTTAGTGATCTCTGGCTATGACACATCTTTCATAAATGTTACTAGAGAGTTTGCCTAGATAAACATAGAGCTGCACTTGTAAAATGGCTTTTAAACTGAAACTTCTCTTCATTGTTTCTAGCAGTCCTAATTGTTCTGTTCAGATCAGAAGGGTTTTTTTTCTGTCTCTGCTTCTGTTGGAGTCTTAAAGCATGAATATACTTGAAAATCTGAAACTCTTAGCTCTTCAAACTCTTAACAATTTTTTAAATTAGTAAATTTTGTAGTCTTATGTGTTGATATGTACATATTTTGAGTAAATACACTATTTCACTGCAAACTTATCTGAAGGCATACCCATCAGAAAACCCAGATGACTCTTCCTTGTAATACAAAATTGTTTCATATTAATATTGTCCTGGCTTAGGTTGCATCAAGAATGCTGTTAATGTTGCAGAATCATTTTGACATGTGAATACAAAAGGGAAAAAAAAGCTGGAGGGAATGGAAGTGTTAAGTGTTTTCTAGGGTAGAACACAAAATAGATAGTAAAAAAATTCCTAAAAGCAAGCCTAAGGCACCAGAAGGTTATGACATAATCAGAATAATGTTCAGTCACTCATCAGGAGTGTTGATATGAAAGACACTTCCAAAGGTGTAAATAATTTGTCTACTGTATTTCTTTGCAACTAATTTTAACAAATTTCAATGCTCTCTGCAAGACATACAGTACAGAATACTGCTCCCTGACTTTGGCCTTCATGCTTGCTCCCAGTGTTCTGTATTGTACATGTGAATTTTTCAAATAAATGTTTTACATTATCTGCTGTCAAGTAGTCTGTAAAAATGCAGCTATGTCACTACTGTAGTTATTAAACACATGAATTACGTCTCCTTGAATAAGCTGGAGATGTTATTTTAGATGTATGTGTGAAATAGATGTGAGATCCTTGTCAGTTTTACAGGGCTGTACAACTTGTCTGTGGGAAGAAGGAGCAAAGAGCCTCGTGCTGACCTGAATAGAGGTGGCACGTGCAGAAGGTTGCTTCAAGGCAACTGATTTCTGTCAAAACCCTTCGCTCATTTTACTGTGGATTTATTATTGTTTTTGTTATTAGGCATTACTGTTTTCTCTTTCTCCTCTAAAGCTACCACAAACTGGGCATCTCTGCCCTATTTATACTTCAGAGACATTACACCAGATGGGGCACTTAAGTTCATCAACCCAGAGTCGGGTGAAATTCTGTTCCAGATGGCAAAGCGAAGTATTGCTAAATATGCCTGTGAGGTATTTAAGCACAGCATGACACACAGCGATAACAAACAGGAATGGAAGAGAGCCAGTGGAAACAACAGCTGAGGAAAGACTGCCTTGCTCCTTCCTGAGTACTCAGGCTTTACTACAGCTTGTGCAGTAAGGAGTCAGTTTGAGAGGGGGACAATGATATGTTGATTACATCAGAAAACAAAACAAAACAAAAGAATCACAGAATTACAACATGGCAGAGGATGGAAGGGACCTCTGGATATCATCTCATCCAACACCCCTGCTCCAGAAGAGTCACCCAGAGCAGGGTGCCCAGGATCACATTGTCCAGGCAAGTTTGCAATGTCTCCAGAGAAGAAGACTCCACAGCATCGTTGGGCAGCCTGAGCCAGATTCTGACACCCTCACATCAAAGATGTTTTTCCTCCTGTTCCAATGGAACCTTTTAGGTTCTTGTTGGTGCCCATTGCCCCTTGTCCCATCAAAGGGCACCACTGATGAGAGTCTGGCCCCATCCTCTTGATTTTGATCAGCACTGATCAGATCTCTACTCAGCCTTCTCTTCTCCATCTGAAGGGACTCCAGGCTCTCAGCCTGTCCTTGTCACAGAGATGCTCCAGTCCCCTCAGCATCGTCACAGCCTCCACTGGATCTCTGCAGTAGTTGCCTTTCTCTCTTGAACTGGGGAGCCCAGAACTGGACACAATACTCCAGATGTGGCCTCACTAGGGCGGAGGGGGAGGAAGGTGGAGGTCCCTTGACCTGCTGGCCACACTCTTCTTCATGCACCCCAGGAGACTATTGGTCTCCTTGGTCATGAGGGCACATTTTTGGTTCTCCACCAGGACTCCCAGGTCCTTCTCCACAGAGCTTCTTTCCAGGAGGTCAAAAAAATATAGTAAGGCAGCTTTGACGATGGTTGTTACAGCTCATTTCCATTGTTGCTGTACTGAAGATAGTCCCACTATAGGGCTCTTCTGTTAAGGAAAATAGAAATCTAGTTTAAAATCTGATTTGTGTCACTTTCTTTTGGGAAAGTTTTTCTATAAAGATTGTACTGGATTTTATTCCAAGAGTACTTGAATTGAGTGACCTCTCCGAGCCATTTTTTTGCTACTACTGTGCACTGATCACAGGTTCTGGTGAAGGCTACCTATGCTGTGCTGTACCTCTGAGGAATCAGCAGGATCCTTATCCTTTCAGATCCATCTCCTTGGAACAAGGGAAAGAGCCGTCAGCTGTGACCAGCGATTACAAAGCTTTTTCATTTATGGGAATAACTATGCTCTTGACAATTTTGTCTGCTCTGCTTGAGCTTTGAAGTTTTTTCAAAGCCCTCATGTTTCTGCAAGTCTTGTCTCCTGGTGTTTTTTGGACAAATGTTAAGATGCTTGCAGGTCTTTTTGTCTTTCATATTGTGAAATTATACTACAATTATTTTTAAGGTTGTTGTGAGATTCATAAACATCTCCTCAGATTAGAACACTGTTGTTTTAACCATTTGTTGGCTGAAGTAATCAGAAAATCAAACTTTACTAAAATAATAATAGTAACACAACACAGAAAACTCCAAGGACTGAACTAAAAGATGATTTTTCATTCTCTTAATACAGTAACATGAAATATCTAAACAGTTCTATTGCCAGTACTTTAGGGGTTATGTAATCTTTTTAAAGAAATGCTAAATAATACCTCTGTAGGGAAAGAATTCCTCTCTACTCTTTGTTCAACTGCTTTCCTCTTGTGAGGTTCTTTCCCCAAACTGGAGCTTATTTGATTGTATTCAAGGTAAAGTACACCTTAAGAAAATGGATTGGAGGTAGTGTTGTGGAAATGTGATGGCATAACATTAAATATTGTGTGATATGGGACAGCACTAACAGGAGAGCCAAGGGAAAGAGGGACCCAATTGTAGCTTTAGATATAGTCCTATTTTTCTAAAAGCCTGTCTGAGGCTTTTCATAAAATGCACAAGAGCATTGTCTGGTTGGGGAGATAAATTTTCTCATCTACCTGAGGGAATGAAAACCAACATCCTCACCCTGAGTGCATAAACTCCCAGTCATTCATCTTTTCAGGAGCGCAGTCTTGATGTCTGCAGCCATGCCAACATGTAATGAAAGATTAATGTGATCCATGAGAAAACTGCAAGGAATATAACACAACCCAGATACAAGAGTGTTTGTGATGTTGTTTTGGTCTTTACTCTGAGGACTCTTTCTGTAGTTTATATAAAACTTTCATTAGTTGGTGTTGCATTATAAAGACCACACCAAGCCTCTCAGCTTTGTGGAGGGCACAGTGTTTCTAAACCTCTCTGGAAGAAGACATCTTGGCTCACTGGAGATACTAAAAACCAATCTGGGAAGCAGTTATGGCATTAGTTGTTGCCTAACCTCAGGCTTAGTTAAAGCGACAGTGAGTGGGATTCTGATTCAGACTTTATCAAAGCACAGTTCATGAACTAACATTAGGTGCCACAGAGCAGTGGCAAGTGCTGGTTTCAGAAAGGTGGTTAAAAAAAGAAAGCATCTAGTTTCAAAGTTCGAATATAACATTTCTGCATGATGCTATATTGGAAATCACAGCTTAAGACTGTCAAAATTCTCCACCAATACCTGGATACAAATATTAAAGGATAGACCCTTGAAGTCAAATCCAGATGAAATACCATTTGAGCTAAAGAAATACAGCTCCTATGATAAGACCTGAATTTTTTAGTTTATATGAAGTCATTGTGGTTTAATCTAAGAACAATAATTAGTACTTTTACAATGACAAGAACACTTAAAATTCAACTCCTTTCTCTGATTTTGTGCTCACCCATTCCTTATTCCTCTGGGTCCTTCCTGTAGGTGGAAGGATTGAGAGGTGGGGTTGCAGCACCCCAAAGCTTTCCTAAGACCATATCAACATTGGGAGTTGTTGTAAGAGCCTGGCTATTGTGCCTCAAACCTTGTGTGATGATAAGATCTGGAAAGTCCTGTCTGGAAGGGGAGATGACAATTAAATAAGACAATGATTAATGCAAAGACAGAAGTTAAAAAGAGTACAGCTTTGCCACTCTGGAATATAAGCCCTGTAGTGTATATAATTCTGGTTTGGTTAATTACATACGTTTGGCTACATTTGTGGTGCATTTTAAATGGGAATAAATTAATCCACAGTATTCCTTATTCTGCCCTTCACTGCTCTTGCACACTAAAGAGCATACTGAAGGACCTTACTGAGTTGAACAGGAAATTTCTATATCCCTGTATAAAGAAAAAATAATATCTCACAGGAAATTTCCATGATTATCTGTTCATAATATGAAATATGGAGATGTGCTTCATTTCATGGAGAAATGTCTTCTCATTTCTACAAGTATAAACTTTAAGGAGCAAAGCTCTGCCTATGAACTACTGGGAGACTGGAGATAGCTGCTGTTCAAAAGATGGGTATTTTGAGGAAATAATTTATTTGCATTCTGAAGTTGAGCAGAAATTCCTCTTAAACAGGCAAGAAGTATTAATGGGAGCAGACTAGAGGTTATTTCATTACCTTGGAGGCCAGAAATGGAGAATTTTGAACAGCAATGCAGATGCTGATTAATGTAATAGGTTAATAAAGGGCAAGATAAAAAGAATTATCTCATAATAAGGCCATTAAATTTAAGGAATTAAAAGCATTAATAAGGATATTGTTCACAATTGTTAACATTCAATGATCTTGATGAATAGGCAGTTATGTTTAAAAATGTCTATAAACCCAAGAAAGTTGTTTTCAAAACAAAATTGATCATACTGACTTCATAAAAATTATAGGTTGAAGATGCATGGTTGTCCAGCTGCTAGCACTTTCTTTATTACATAGATAATTATTTATCTTTGAGCTTTTCTATTTAAAAATATTTTTTTCCCTAACTTGTCACCTTCTTCAGAGAGGTCTTCTCATTTCTGAAATAAAGTTAAATCCATATGTTAAAGAAAGACAGAAGAAAAATGTTGACAAGATTGAAAATATGTTCACAAGGAAGCAAACAAAATTACCTATAGCTACCACATTGTAATTTATTAAATTAATTCAAGCCTTGGAGGCCTTTTAAATTTCTCATTGATCTTTTAATGCAATTAATGTTATCTCACATAAAGAAGTGGCCAGAACAGTTAATCACATTGCTTTTTCTACCTGTTGTGTTTCACCACTTCAGAGTCCTGGCCAGAGAGCAGGAAGGGTCCAGCAATCACTTCTTAGGAACATGCCTCTGCTTCCAGAAGAGGGAAAGGGTAGAACAGATGCCTCTGAGAGAGAAAGATGACATATATATGTCTGTAGCCTCAAAAATTCCTTAAGTTTATGAAAACAGTCAAATGTAAAAATTTCCATGAAAAAATACTATTATCTGCAGGCTGAGAATTGATAATTTTCTCTATCATCTTCTTCAGATGTGACTGTAAATTTCTAGCTCCTATGAAATTCAAATTCCAATTCAGAAGCCTAGCCTTGACTGTTTTATTCATGCTCTCAATTGGCCAATTTGAAGACATTTGTAATTAAATATTGAGTCTGGTTTTCATTTTTCGTATTCATGTTGATAACTTCTAATTAAAGCATCTGTAAGATATCCATAATTTTAATTTATGAGGAACATATAATGGAGTTCAATTGGATTGCTATTGTAAAAATATTTTCATTCCACTGAGGCCTTTAAAGAACAGTGATGTTAATTACAAAGGTGTCAGAAAGTGCTTAACTAACATCTAATTTGCATGGAGGTGACAGAACAGAAGGCAAACCTTAGAGATGTGGAAGTGTTCTCTCCGGTGGGCAGTGCACATATTTCACTTAAGTGTGAACGTGCCCTTGATTCTACATAAGAATTTGCCAAGAAACTTGCTTCTAATCACAGCATGGAGGGGTTTGAAAGCGACCTCTGAAGATCATCTAGTCCAAGCCCCAGCTAGAGCAGGTTAATCAAAGATTCTGGTTAGAACTAGGGAACAAGGCACAATATATTATACAACTACACAGCCCTTTTAATTAGAGCTATTCTTTTCAAATAGACCTCTAGAATTCCTTTTCTATCTCCACTATGATTTATTTCTCAAAAAGCTTGACATGTGACACTGCATCCTTTATTTTGTTGTCTTATGTCATTCCTGAATTTTGAATTTGATTATAAGAAATTTACTGATTCTTAGAGGGGAAAAATGGTGGCAGAGGAGAGAACTTTGCTAACTGAAGCCACTTATACACATAATTTAAAGTAGGAAAAATCACTTTCCAGACTGTGCTCACTGAAAGTCAATCATCAGGTAAAACTGCATCCTGCTGAAGCAGTTTCTCACTGATTTCAGTGTAACCAGCTTTTATGTAATTAGTTTTTATCTATTTCAGAATAATAAAAAATACCATATGCAATACATTTGAAAGGATTCTTCTCCTTTTAGAGCATCAAAGTGACAGTAGAGTTGCTTTGCATAACTGCATTAGTAAACAGATTAATTTACATTTTAATTTACATTAGTAGTGTAATTGGGATCCTAAAGTGTAGTATACAGGAAGGAATGAAAGCTGGATTGAAGTCCCAGAGCTACTAAAGGATGGAGATGTCAGACTCCAATTAAGACATTCTTTTGTCAAGCCTTATCTCTGAGGTTTGCGAGACAAACTTAAAACAAAATGGCTGGCTTTTATCTCCCCTGCTGTTTGGTTTAATTCCACAATTCAGAAGGATTCTCTCTGAGATTAATGTTAGGAAGGCAATTTCTTCCTCTGTCTCTTACCAGAAACATTGGCTGTCTTTTGGGATCGATTGCATAGCTAAGAGGAATTTTAATTCTTCCTCAGTGCCCCTTGATCTCCCCCCAAACAAATTGCCTTTAAGTAGCATTGCTTCTAAATGTAGATTGTTTACTCTGAGGCTTAGACTCTGACTAACACATCCCATAGATGTTGTCATGCACTATAACAAGTGCACAAGTTGGCAATAGTGTGGTTATTCATGTAAAAATGACTGTCCAGCTACTGATTTGTGAAACTGATTTGTGCAGATCATGTGACAGCTGCATGAAAGAGCCTCCTTCTTAGTCCATTCATAGCCTTCCACCAAAAGAAGCCCTAGGTGAAGTCAATTAGCTTCTAGGAGAGTAGAAACTGAAAGGAAAAAAAACCAAACCAACAAACCCAAACCCTAGCTCCGTAGCATATTAAACCTAAGATGGGAACTTACTGGTTTTGAACATCGAAAAATGAATTTGACAGGTGCCCAGAGGGCACAGAACAAGTGACTCGGCAACAAGGCTGAACCTGAACAAGGTGTTAGCCTGCAGATCCAGAACTACATGTTACACTGGTAGCACTATGGACTTTGAAGCAATTATAGCACTTTTTTTTTTTTCAGTAACAGTAACTAGATGGTCATCTGTGCAAATTAGTCCTTATGGGCGTAAGTCAGGTACCACACTTGCAATTCTAAAAGGCCAAGGAATCTAAGGAGAACTGTTATGCTTCCTCAGATGTCTTATTTGAAGCTATTTTCAATCTAGGGGTTTTAGTAAATTTACTCCAGATGGATGTACATGCTATGTGAAATACATTTTCAGGAAGCATGTCAAGTGCTCGCATAGAATCAATGTCTTACCAAGATATAATATTTTCCAGATAACAGTTTTGATTTCTTCTAATTACTAACAGCCTTACTGAACATCCTGATCAAACTTCGTTCCTACAGCTGTGTTCCATTGATTGCGAACAACAGAGCTTTGAATTTGACAATTGTTTTTCTTCATATATTCAGCAATTATTATGATTATTGAGTTATTATAATTATTGAATTATTCATCGCAATTATACTGCAGTGAATATTTTGGTCAGCTTCACTCTTTCAAGTTCCCTGTCCAGTACTTCAGTATTGCTGAAAAACCTGGTAAACAGGTATTTATTTTCTGTCTAATTTCTTGATAGTGTTCATTGCTGTCCTACCTCTTTTGTCTTTCAACACTATATTTTTTTAATTTTCTAATACTCTGCCATTTATATTTAGATGATAAACATTTCTTCACAGTAACTGCTTTCATCCCCCGTTTCTGAAACCTCCACATTCCACAGTATCTTCAAGTAAGTGGAGGGAGAAGTGGAGTGGAGAAGGGAGTACTGTAAATAAGACTTCATGCATATAATGATGATTTGTGCACTATTTATTTTAGGAGGGTTTTTTCCATTCCACTGCATATTCAAATAAAACACTTGGAAATTTCATTATCTGTCTATAGGAAATAGTCTGATAGAGAACTTCTGGAAGACAATTATTTTGATATCAAAGTCAGTTATTACAAGATACTAGAATTGAATTGCAAAACCAAGCAGGTTAAATATTAATTAAAATGTTATGGTTTCATATTCTGACACAATCTTGAAATTCCATTGGGTTAAAGTCATCATACAGTGTATGGCAGTATTGAGATTTCAGTTTGTTTAGCCTTTAAAAGCCACTTCTAGTGTATGAGCTTTTCAATAAGGATCATACAGACATATCTGACTTTGTAACATCAGCTTTATTTTAAAGATATACTTTAAAAGGACATGTTAAACAGTAAACCCTCTTGGGTGGTTAACTCAAATTTCTGACTGAAGTCTCTTTACCAGCCTTATGAATGAGTTTAATCTTAATTACAGATGAGAATGTTTGGGGTTTTTTTCCCTGGCCTTAAACATGTACTAATATCACAGGAAATTCTCTTTGGAGACTAAAAAGGCTCTTCCACTGATCAGTATAATAAATGATCACTTGACCTAACTTTGTTGACATTCAAACTAGCACAGAAGAAAATAAATGTCCGTGCAAAAATCTGACTAGACTAATACACAAGACTAAAATAGGCTAATTCTTAGAATTTCTTAATGGCACTCATAATCAACTATCACTGTCTTCTAAGGTATTTTCAATATTTACTGTATTAGGTAAATGGTAGGTCACTTCTACAGTGACCTAAAATACTTGGGTTTTGGTGTTTTTTTTGGAGAAGATTAAATTATTATGCATAAATTACACTCTGGTAGAAACATTTCCCTTGGATAGTTCTGCTTCATTTATTAATAGTTTAAGTATCCTAATTTAATTTAATGCATAACTCATCTTGAGGGAATGAGTTTTGCTATATTTATGCTATTTATATCAGGGCACATTGAAGGCCAGCTGCTCCCCAAGAGTCAGGAGTCAGGGGAATCTGTGCCAGGCTATCGGACAGGTTATGTCCCACTCCCCAGCCAGGAGCAGGGCAGCTGGGGGATCTGGGGCAGCCCCAGCCCCGGGTGCTGGGCAGCTCCATGGGGATGGGGACAGCCTGAGGTCAGCCCAGGCCATCAGCCCACGGGTCAGGCCTGGTTCAGTAGAGCCCAATGCAGCAGTGTGGTGTGGGGCTTGGACGGAAGTCCTCACTGGGGCAGGACTGCGGACGCTGAGGGATCTGACATGGGGTCCTGGGCCATAGGCAGGTGTTCTGGGGGCAGGGCAGGTCCAGTACAGCCTCTGAGCATCCACTGGGTCTGGAAGTGGGAAAGTCAGCTCTGTCCAATGTGCACATACATGAATATTCTTACATTCCTTTTAAATTTGCAAATGTTGTTTTGGCTGTGATGTAATGAAGCATGAGCATATATTTTATAAAACATTTAATCATACATCTGGTATTTCTCTTGATATGAATCTGTCATGTCCTTCTGACTTTTCAGTAGCAGTAGAATATTTTGCCTGTGAGACATTTGACTTCATATGAATTTTATCAATGTACACAGCCAATGGCAGAAATAATATATAGCTCATGCATATATATAAATAGTTCCTAAAAGTCTTTGCAAAGGACTGTTTTGCATAATTCAGGAAACTCCAAGGGTCATAAAGTAATTGGATTGACTGCATGTTATCACATGTGATTGAATCAACCAGTGCATATTGTTGTTATAAAATCATCATGATCACATGTAGGCCAACAGTAATTAATTAACTAAAAACCAACCACTGAGCATGATAAATAGACAGGACTTGTTGCTACAGGAACCTGGTGTCATAATGCTGAGAGAAGCTCTAAGTTAAATTTCTTTGGGGTAAGCAAACTGTATTTACGGGCTCACTTAAAGGTTGAAGATTGATACGAAGCTTGGTCTGCATTTAGTGATGCTTTGTAAAGTGTTCTGTTTAATTATAAATGATAAAAATGCAAGAAAGTAGTCTTCAGTTCCTCAGGCCTCTGCACTGGTTACTACCTGTACAAAGAATACTAATGTATTTTGAAGAAACCCGAGTGATTGAACAAATTTTACTGGACATATTTTGAAGCATTAATTCAGTGTTCATGAGATTTGCGTAATAACTTTTTAATTCAAAATGATTTTGCTGTCATGGCTATAGGCTAGCTGATCTATGGACTCTCAGTCTGTGAACTCTAAGTAAGACTTTGTACTTTTTATTACAGATTATGATTTCAGTAATGTTTTAAAGGGCTGCAAATAACTGTATTCTGGATGCTTGCATAAATTTCTTTTTGAGAAATCATCAGCTGACAAATGATGTCTCCCTCTTCATCCCCAAGGATGTGAACCTTTCATTGAGCTCAACTCAGATACAACATTATTATTTCATCTCTAGTCTTCCAGCTCACTTTCCTGTAGTAACCAAGTGGCTGATCATTTCATACCTGAACTGTCAGCTATTCCACTGCAATGTTGCCTAGGGGACATGAAAGTATGATTCTCATTAACTCTTCATGAGTGTAAAAATCCTTCATAATGCATCACTAAATCATCTGCTGGTGGTGCTTTAGTAAAAGAGTTACTACATAAAACACTACTGACATACAGCGACTGTTTGCACTTTCCCCTGTCTCATTGCTATGGCCTCAGCTCTGCTTTCATTTGTGATCTATTGTAAAAATCTACTGAATGAATAGTGATTATAGCTTTTTACAATAAGAAACAACTCATTGTTTTCTTGTAGTAACATGCATAGTCTTTAGATGGCCAAAGAAAAAGTCACAAATTATATGGACCCAGGTTATGTGATTCTATCAGCTTTCTCCCAGCTGTTGCTACCAAAACATCTGTTTTCATTCATTCCTCCATGAACTTAAGGCATGGCTGCTGGATAGACACACTAGACTCTCACTAGCTATTTTCTGACATTTAAATAAGGTTCTTAAAGGCTATGAACTTGATACTTGAAATATGAAGATTAAAACTGTATTGTGGAAAGTATTTATTTGGTCTGTGATGACTTGAAGGTTAAGTAGAGACAACTGGTGCTTGAATCACTCCTACAAACTGCTTTTGAGAATAGACTGTAGGGCTGGGAGCTCTTCAGAGGGGAAAAGAGATGGCTGGAAGTAAGAATCACTCAAACATGGAAGCAATGCCTAGGCTGACTAAAGCATTAATAAAATCCTGCAGCACTTGAAGAACGTGGCTTTCACTGAAATTAGTAGGAGATCAGTTTTAAACAAGTAAAAGTAATTTCAGTTGATGAATTTCTGGAATTTTCTACTACTGAAAGTGAGATAGCAGATGTGTCTTGTCCATTTTTCAAGCTGCTGATTCTGTTAATGAACAGGTCTTCAAAGAGATACAAGAGACATCAGACAGAAAGGTACCCTCCATTGTAATTTATAAGAAGTTCTGGATGCTGTAAAAGTATGAGGGAAAAGAAGCACAACCCTTTTTAAAAATATTTTTCTTTCTTTTTTTCACACACACACACCCACACACACCAACTTTAGTATCTAATTATACTATTGACAGAGTCCAATACTCTCTTAGCAGGTTCTTAGAGATATTCCACATGTGGAATACATAACTTAATATAAAATCTATTTATTTCTTTAAAGATATTTTATGTTATATTGTCTTTATGATTTAGCAGACTGATAGAAATACTGAAAATATAATACAAGTGACACTTGGCAAAATACAGCATTTCCAATATACAGTTTAAAAACAACACCAATGTCACACCCATTCCCAGCCTCTACACTGTGCTCACTGTCATATCGGGCAATCCTGCTCACCTGGAAGGAACACAAGGGTTAACGCCAGCTGAAGCCCCTTTGCTCTCTTGAAATTCTGTTAATTGTTCAGTTTTTATACCCTAGGTTGAGTTGAGCCATGTATTCGATCCCCTTATGCTTGTTCTGGCTAACTCAGGGGGGCATTCACACTCTTTTAATGAGCTAAGGGAGACAGTTATACCATCAGTTGATCCACTCAACCGTTGATAGCTCTTTATCTAAAACAAAGCCCACCCTCAGGTCCCCTTTCTTTTGAGATGAAGTCAGTTTCTTTACAACAGCTGTGGCCAGTAGAACTCTACATTATTCCCCAAGTTGCAATTCGTCCTCGCTCATCTCCTCAGAGCTTTATTCCGTTGTTGGTCAGTCACAGTTACTGTTACAGAACCTGTAGCCAGAGCAGTTCAGTGAAAGGTGCATATCCTCACCATACTTACACATCCCTTGCTAAAATAGAAGCACATTTTATAAATTGGTGGTGTGTTACCAAACTGACTAAAATCACTTGGGTGATCTGACCTATGCAGGAATGTGACTCATCTCTCTGTCTCTTACTGTCCCCTTTTCTGCCTAAATCTCCATTCTTCCCTCTTCTTTTTTAATTTAGTGAGTCATGTAGCTCTAAATACGAAAATGTCATTATACTCTAATTTAATTCCTATACATTCTACAGCTCATTTGATATAATTAATGTCAAGATTGAATGGCCTCTTACAAGCAATGATTCATTAGCATAGCACATTCATTACGATGTTTGTCTTTCAACAGAATTTTCATCATTTATCTATCAGCACTAAGAGTTTCCCATGAAAATCTACTGTCTATTAGGACAGTGTTTATTCGATATGTGAACATATGCTTTTTTTAATTTGGTGATTGTTTCAGAATCTGTTCTTAAGCAGGTCCTGTTTTGCTTTTTGTTAGCTTAATTTTGGAACCAGACTTATGAGTGATCTCTCCCTCAGCTCTTCAATTTATAATTTCCTTAGCAGAAACAAATTTTCTGATCCTTTATGACATGTTTGGGTGTTTAGGAAAAGGACTGATAGTAGGAAAAAAGAGGGGTCATGGTGGGTTCTGGACTGAACAAGGATGGAGAACAGAGGGAAAAGGAGATTAGAAGGGCAGTCATGCATAGACAGGCTGTTGCTGAGGGCACTGAGGGAGGGATTCCTACATCTCTAAATCCAGCAGATCCAGCTGCCCCTAACACTTCCCTGTTTGTGATTTATCTGTCTGGAACAGAATACAAAAGTTATTTTTAGCATAGGGAACCAGAGATGAAGACACAGCAAATTAAGGGTGAAAAAACAACTTTGCATAATTTAAGAATAAGCACAAAATAGCTTTTTTTATTCTGCCTTGCAGAATTTTTCTCACTCCCATTTCCAGACATATCTTTTTGCAGCTGCCAGAGCTGTCAACTCAGAGACTTTCCTTTTCCAGCTCAGTTACCTTAAAGTACTATCAGCATTCCCAATGACATTTTATAACCCTTGCAGCACTGGGAATTTTGGAACTTAATTTGTTATGTCCAGGATATTGCTTGAGGGAAATGCTTTAAAATTTATGTGGAAAAATCAGCTTCATCTTGAAATGTGAGGTCAAAGAATAAACAATGCTGTGTTGCTAAATAATTAAGGAAGGGCATGACTTTTATCATGAAGTTGGAGAATCCAGCTGTCAGTTGTTGCAAGTAAAAAACAGGAAAATGCAGCCTGAGACATTTTAAAAATCTTTAACATGTTCTGATACAGAAAAAACACTGACTTGTGCACAATTTTTTTTTAAAAGCATCAGAATTTGGACAAAGAGGAGAAAGGACTTTGTCTACAATCCTTCAGAGTCGTTGAATTAGTTTAAATTTTATTTTAAAGCTTTTTAAAAGGTTTTTTTTCCCTCAGAAAAAAAGTCC
>VYZU01028027.1:0-11705 GCA_013401355.1 Ceyx cyanopectus
TGGTCTAGCTGAAGCAGAATTCAGACACCACTTTGGACAGAAGTTTAGTCTAATGACACAAAAGTTGCTTTATCTTGCAGGATACACCAAGGCTGAAGGTGCACTGGGACAGGTTTCCTGCCTAGTGAAGTGATTTAGTTCTTCAAAATAATAACACTGACTAACTGAGAGGAGAGAGAAATGGAGTCACCAAAGGAATATTCAGACACACTCTGGTGATCGAGGGCAGAGACAACTGCAGCACCATCAAAAAAAGGTTGATTATTCCACTCCTTGGGAACCAGGCAAAGATGATGCCAGGTTTCAGAACCAAAAAGGCATATATTTTTTTTTTCAAACATTATAGGAACTTCAAAGCAGACAAAGTTTTTATTTCACCTACACGAACAGGCTCCTGACCAGAAAAAGCATCTGAAGAGAAAAACTGGAAAACTGAAGGGTAGAGCCTTGGCAAGTTCAGCAGCAATTCAAGGACTGAACTCAATGCAAATGAGACTGGAATGATCAGACTGAAGACTGAAGAGCACTGCTAGCCTGGACATTTCCTCCTGGTTGCCTTGTTTGGTTGGTTTTCTTTGAGGGGGGAGGTTAGCAGATCTGAACTGAACACTATGCTTCAATATTCAGAACCCAGAGCACTCCAGCAGAAAGGACACACCACCAGAAATTCATCTTCAAGGGCTTGATCATGGCATCAGAGAATGGTAGGGGTTGGAAGGGATTAAAACTGAACTAACCCAAGAGGCCTGACATCCCAGCATCACTTGTTCCCACGTTACAGATGCATTTAACCAGAGAACAGTGAATAAAGAGCAGGCATGGGAACTCTGTGGATGTTTGGAACCAGTGTGGCCCACAGCACCTGGAGTCAGGTGTCCAGTGTCAGAGAACCTCTGGTTCAAAGATTAACTGCAGAGTGTCTAAACTCACCTGGAGATGGAGGCTGGATCTTAGTCTGAGACTTCTTTGAATCAGCAGCTGCAAAGATATCTGGAGGGGGGTCTTCACCTCGCTCAATCTTGCACTCAAAGGCATAGAGACACTGGATGTACTGCTTCTTCAAAGAGCTGGCTGCACTGCTGGACGTGCCCACGTTGAGATTGGTGGCCAACTCACGCCACTTCTTGTTTTTGTTGACCTGCACAACCAAACAAGAGGCTCTCAACTCAAAATCCCAGCTGCTTCACCTCCAAGCCATTTTCTGGGGAGAAATCAAACACTTTCCAGCTAACCCAGGGACTGCAAGGGCTAAGCAGAGTACATAGAGCTGTGTTGAACTCCAAACTTAGTGAAGTCTCTTCCTCACCTGCAGAAAATTTTTCAGACTGGGCCAGATTACAAATACATTAGCCACGAGCTAGATGCAAAGACAGAGTCACCAATCTTTGCACTGACCAAAGCAAGGGGAAAAAAAAAACCCACTTGAATTGAATCCCACCACAGACTCTTCTTAACCAGACAGTGGGAGAGCAGACCCGTGGCCCAATTAAAGGATGCTGTGTTTTATAAGCATAGAAAAAGAAAATGAACACAGCTAAATGCAAGGCCATGGCTTACAGCCCCAGCTCCAAAGCTGAGCTGGTGTTGGACACTCACCTGAGTCAATCCTCCAATCTCCTTCACTGAGATGTAGAGCCTGTAAAGGTCCAGGGGTTTCCTGCCCACTGCTGGCAGGTTGGTCATGCCCATGGCCTTCTCTTCAGTGAAAGCCAGGTAACGATCCACCCAGATCTTCCTCTCAGGCTCACCACCCAGCTCATAGAGTTTGGTGATCTTCTCATTGGTTGTAGTAGAGGAACTGGACTTCTAGGAGAACAAGAGAGATATTGGGACTGAGCAGCACGAAAGCAGCCAGTTCACATCCCAGAGAGATCCCAAAAAGCAGCCAGAGAAGAGTTGGATGTTTTGCTTTCTATTGAGAACAGCTTGATATCAAACCTACACTTGGCTCAGATCATTATCAGGAGATTATTTCTTCAAAGGCATCACCGAGCCAGCCTCTGCCCAGGGAATTCAGAGAGAGATTTCAGGAACACCACAGAACCCAAACAAACCTCAAGGAGACTTTGCAGAGAATCACCTCTCTGAGATTTCCTGAATTCCTGAATACACAGGAGTTTGGAATATGAGTATCACAGCCCAGTTCCTACACATCTGATTCACCAGACTGTCCAACTGCCTATTTAAGAGGTAAAACCTGTGGCCTTGCATCTCATCTTGCTTCCCCCAGGACTCTTCATGGAGTGCACGAGCAGGTTATTTTGACTTTCATCCCATAGATTTGGAGGAAAGACAGAAATGGTTTTGATATTCCAAATGCTCACTTAAAAAGAAACTTTCCAAGTAAAAAGGAACTTCAAATCCAATGAAGATCTAGTTGAACCCCTACTCCCAAGTGTCTTCATTTAGCTTATGGGACAATCCTCCAACAGTGCAGACCAGGAGGGCAGAACAACCCTTCTTTGTAGCTTCTGCCACCTCCTAGCCCAAGAGCATTCAAGTACTTGTCATAAAGAGCAAGGCAAATGCCACGTCAGAAGAAGGGAGAAGAAATCTTCTGAATCTTCTGGAGGAACAGGTACCAAAACTTGCAGAGCATTTCTTTTCCTTCAAGCAGCACAAGAGGAGACTGTGGCTTCAGAAACTGCTTTTTTGGTGGTTCTTTTGAACCTGGCAGTGGCAATGTAAAGAAAAAACACTCCCTGAAGAACTTGTTTGCCTTCTTCTCCTGGCTTTAGATTAGTAACAGGTTTGTTTGTGAAACAGCTGTAATACTTTTGTGTCCCAGCTCCCAGCTGAGAGGTGCTGACTGACTCCTCCAAGCCTGCACCAGGAACACGCTCAGCTCTGTTGACACTTCTGCTGGCAGCCTCCCCGTGGCAGGTGATAATTCCCAATACTGAATTGTTTTGCAAGTAGAATTGATTACTCCCAAAGGACTGGGAAATGCTCCCCTTCATTTCTGAGCAGTTTATGAATGCCAGAAACCTTCAGTTGTTTGAATTTCCCTGGTAAGGCCTGGAGAACCTCTTGGAATCACTGGTGTGGTTTGAGCAGAGCGAGGGCTGGACACAGAGGGTGTTCAATCTCCTCCTGCAGAGAACCTCATCTTCATGGTCTTTGATACTTCTGCTTCCAGCTCAGTGTAATTAACTGTTTGTAGGGTCTGGAGACTTGGATGAAGCTGACCCAAAAGGTGCATCTGTTCAGATACTTTTTTCCCAGCTAATAAGGCAAGACTAGGCCAGAACTGAAGGGAGAACATTTAAATAAGGTGTGTGGGGCATCCATTAGGAATTCTGGAGTCATGAACAGGGAAGGACATGTGAATACTGATAGAAAAGTTCCTTTCTTGGCCTTACCAAGGCCTAGTTGTAGGGGTGGCAGAGTTCAGGCTCCTCGAGAACACTGAAGTGTTCAAATACAACCAGATCCTACTCTAAGAACACATATACAACATTTTGAACCACTTATTTCTTTACTTGCTCTCCAAAACCTAACAGATCCCTACAGAGGATCCCCCTGCACTTGCCACACCCCCAAGAGAGAGCCACGGTCACAAACGGCAGTCAGATCACATGCTGCAGGGACAACTACACTGATGAGGAGGCTGCTCAAGCTAAGAAGGACAAATCAAATTAGGTAGAACCAAGTTAACACGCAAGGGTTTTGTTTCCCTGGATGCTGAAGAGGATGGGAGTGATGAAAACCAAAACCCAAAAGGTTTTACCTTTGACTTGGATTCAGCTTTTGGTGTTCCATCTGCCTTGTTGTTCATTTTAGTTGCAGGTGTTAACTTGACATCCCCAAGACCCATCATTTCAGGGCTTGCTGCCATCCCTAGGAAGTTAAAGCAATCTTTAAACAGTGATTTTCAGGCCAGTGCAATGAAATCAGTTCAATGCCATTCAGCCAGGTCTGGCTTACCTGCAGAGTTGTTTGCCATATTCCCACCCATGGGATAGGGTGGGCCCTGGGGGTTTATCATGCCAGCCATACTGTTAATTCCCTGTCCATAAGGAGGTCCAGTGCCCATCATTCCCCCTTGATTCATGTTGGGATAACCAGGAGGCCTAGAGAAGGCAAAGAAGAAATAGTTGGTTACTCCAAATAACTGTTCAGATCTTATCTTCCAAGGAAACAGGTTTGCTCAGAGACCAAAGGAGGGCAGAAGTGTCTTTTCTCCATAAGACCAAAGATGAGGTGCTCTTTTCAAGCTCAGCTGCCCTACAGCCTCAGCCTTACTCTTCAAAGAGAAAGGGGTGCAAACCATTGTGGAAGAGGAATTTCACAGTTGAAAATGTTTTCACCCTTAACTTTAGTTCTACTGAACTTTGCTGCAGTTGTTGGGTTGCCTTTACACAGAAGAGCAGATTCTGCAGCCCTGGCACCCTGGCTCAGCTGAGTGCTGCTGGGTGGCTGCTTGATTTGATTTGTGCCCTTCCCCATACACTGCATCTCTGAAGTCACTCATGTAACAAAAGCAACCAGAAAGTGAAGAGGAGATTTAGACTGGGTATCAGGAAGAAGTTCTTTCCCTTGAGGGTGGTAGAACAGTGGAATAGGCTACACAGGGAGGTGGTTGAAGCCCCATCCCTGGAGCTATTCCAGGGGAGGTTGGCCAAGGCTCTGAGCAGCCTGGTCTAGCTGAGGATATCCCTGCTCACTGCAGGGGGCTGCACTAGATGACTTTTGGAGGTCCCTTCCAGCCCTAACCATTCTATGATTCTATGAAAACAACTGCAAGGATCTCAGATGTAACCCATGACTATTCCAAATTCCCACAGCACATCACTAAGGATTCATCCATCCCAACCCCTGCTCCCCCAACTCTTCCCCTTACAACCCCTCCGCCTGACGCCGCTGTCTCCAGGAAGGGCAAACCTCCGAGAGGTGGCACGTTGAGCATTCCCCCAAATTCAACCCGCTCCCTCCTCCAGCTTCCCCAAAGCAGAGCTGAGAGAGGGCAGGGACGTGAGGAGGGAGATCCGGGGAGCTCTCCCAGCTGACCTGTTCTGGATGGAGTTGGCAGCAGCGTGCATGGCGGCGGCGGCCGCTTCTTGTGCTTTGCGGTTCATGCCGCCGGGCGGGGGGCACATCCCCGTGCCCACCTGGGGTGGCATGTTTGCCATGTTAGGTCCGTAAGGTCTGTTGCCCATGGTTGCATGGCTCATCCTCCCCGGAGGAAGGCCGCTGTACGGTGGCACACCGGTCTGGCCGTGCATCTGGCTCCCTGCTCCCATGGGGTTCATGCTCCCTGCCATTCCCGGGCTGGGGTAGTTGGCATTGGACATGGCGTTGTAGTTTGGCTGCCTGGGATAACCTCCTGAAGGGAGAGGAAAAAAATCCAAGAGGGGAAGACAACATCATTCAACTAGTTCAGTTTCTGAATCACCATCAAAATCTTCTATCAGCAAATATTTCCAGATCACTAACAGAGATGAGGGGGAGTATTAACACCTCAACAAGAAGTCAAAGCACTTGGATAGAAGCCATGGGAAATGTGTTTTGACACAGCCAAGTAACAACAGTGATTCAAAAAGCTGCTTGAAACTCTCCCCAAACCTCAACAAAGCAGAGTGAGCAGGACTGGATGTAAAAAAAAAACCTTCCTTAACCCTTTCCAAAATGTACAACACTCAATTTTTTTCCCCTTCCAAAGAGAGGAGCCCTTCTCTCTTACACTGGACACTCTTTCTAAACAAGGAAGGCTCCTCCATTTAGAAGTCCAACTAGTTCTAAAAGGTACTTCATCAATCTGAAATCCAGGTTGGATGGAGCTTTGAGCAACCTGGACTAGTGGGAGGTGTCCCTGCCCACTGCAGGGGGGCTGGAAGCAGAGGAGCTTTAAGGTTCCTTCCAACCCAAACCATTCCATGATTCTCAACATCAACCAAGCACAACTCTTCCCAGCTCAGGAGTGCACTGGTTTAGATCAACCCTACATTGAGAGAGGACGAATAAAACCAGTTTGTCTAAGATATCACAACAGAGAGAAGCCTTTTGCACTTGCTGGGCTCAGTTTCCCCCAACGAGGAGCTGACCAGCCTCACCTTGAGGTCCATACTGCCCACCCTGGGGTCCATAGCTCCCCATGGAGTTCTGCTGGTACGGCCCCATTCCAGTGTGCATCTGTCCTCCAGAAGACTGGCGGGGAGATAAGGCTGAGCCAGGCTGGGGTGAGCTGTACTGGGGCATCTGAGGATTCCTCTGCATGTAACCTGGTCACCCAGTGAGCAGAGCAGACAAGTATTAGCACAAAATATCCAGAGACACAGTTCTCAGGTAACAGCCACCCCCAGGACCCTCTAAAAATCCTTCCAGCAACAGCCTGGGCAGATTTGACAGGGGTTGCTATGAAGGAGCCAGTGTTACCTGCTGACAGAACAGACCCAATTGCCCGCTTTAACCAGAAAACCCCACACCTTGCTGTCCCAGTAGCAAATCTTAGGGGCTTCTGGTTGCTTTTTGTTTGCTTGGTTGGTTTCTCAGGGTGTCAGCTTTGCACCTTCAGCCATGAGAGCTGAAACTTGCCATGTATTCCCACACACACACTAACTGTACCCTCTCTGGGGTGAAACACAGCATTGCTGTGAGCACCCTTCATTCTGAAGCTGAAGGTGATGGATTTTGGAGAAGCAACTCCCAGAAAAGCTTGCCAAAATCCAGAGAAAACACCTTCTGAGTCAAACTACCAGCATGGATGGAACACTCTGAGACCAACCAACCAACCAGCACTGAATTTACCCCACGGTACCTAAACGCTTGTGGCTTAGAAACCTGAGGCAGAGTTTAAATGCTACCTGCCCATAGAACCCATCTCAAGGGGCCAGGTAATTTTTAGGTACACATTTAGCTTCCCAATTCCACCTTGTGGCTGGTGGCACACACCTCGATCCTGGGCTATGCTCGACTGGTTCATGGAAGGATGCATGAGACTGTCCGACTGGCCACTGGGCGGTCGGGGTGGCATCTGATTGCCTGCACCACAAACAGGAGAGGGGTTAATCACCAACAATTGGACACCACAAAACCCAGGAGGCAAAGAGTATCACAACTACAAACAGCCTCGGGACAAGGGGATGTTAACCACAAAGGAAAACAAGAGCTGCTTTGGTCACACAAAGCCACCAAAATGACACTGCTGGTTTACCAACCATCCCACCCGGCTGCAGTAGTGACAAACTCAAGCCACCAAATGAGATGACAGGACCTCAGTGACCACACAGCACTGCCACCAGCCAGTTCCTCTCCTCTGGCCGTGGCAATTCACTCTGCAGCTGCAAAAGGCAGCCCCAGGGACAGCCCAACACATGTGGAGTAGAGTTACCTGGTACTGCAGCAGGTGAAAGTGGACCAGAACGGGACTGAGCAACACTAGCTGGAGATCCAACTGGGGATGGGGAGGGTCCTCTGATGCCTGGCAGGTGAGGAGAGGTATGTGGAGAGAAAGGAGACTGAGCTGGGTTACTCTGCTCTCCTTGACTGCTGGAAATCCCTGATGTGCTTACTCCAGGACTCAGGGCTCCTTCTGTACCCATGGGTAGATCATCTATTGAACCAGACAGGTCCTGCAATACACAGAGAAACAGATCAGGCAAAAAAATAAAGACATGGGACTGTTCTTTCACACACCACCAAGAAAAACTGTGTTTCTCCCTTAGGTGCACTAGGAACAGAAACCAAGGAGCTCTGTTGGTGTTTTTGTTGGGAAGGATGGGCTGAGGCAGCTGCCAAACATGTCTTATCCTGCTGTTGGTCTCTGAACCCCAGAGTTCTTGGCTGTTTTGCAGAGTGCTTGTTGATGGTCCCAACAACCAGCTAATCCTCCTACTTTCTTCTTTTAGAGGTGAGAAATTAAAGAATCCATCAACAATAGGTGTAAAAGTGACAATAGAGGAGGGGCTGTGGGATGATGGCTTGGAAGAGAAACGTGGTTCAGCTTCTGAAAGACAGAAAACTCCTGCCTCTCCATAATTAATTCATAACCCTCAGATGAGCTGGGAAACTACTCACTTGAGATGGATAAAAACAAACTAAACAGAGATTTCAAAGAAAACCATCAAATACTCTTCGGGGTTCCCACTTCCCTTTCTTCAAAGATAGCAAAAAACTACAGGCTGATGCTGTTAACTGGTAAAAATCAGCTTTTCTCCAAGGCAAGGCTAGAAAACACCCTTCCCATGCACCCTGGAGAAGAAAAGCAGGCAAAGGCTAAAAAAGTTGCAACCTCCAGTTGCCAGAGTGGTGACTGCAAAGCAACAGCACCAAAACTCAGCTGGGAATTCCAAAGCAGGGGTGATTCCAAGGTGGTGACGTGCAGCTCCACCACACACACTTGTCCTTAGAAGGTGCAGCAGCTCTCCAGCCTTGGCCTGGAGTAAATCCCACTTCAAGGCAGAGGAATTGGTGGCACATTTGAACAGCAGGCTGGGAAGCTGTAACTCTTCCAGGGATTCTGAGGATGGCAGCAGGTGAAGAAGTGGCTGAGCAGAGCTTACCAAAACTTGACCTAACCTCTGGAAATGAAGCTAGGAAGCCAAGGTGGGCAAGGTGAAATGTGGAAGGTTCCTTCCACTCTCAGGGGCAGGAGTGATGTGTTTCTCCTCTCCAAGAGGAGAGGAGGTTGGAGCTGAGGAGATCCCTCTCTGCTACATGCTACTAGGAATATTCAGACATGAACTGGGCAGAGGGATCTGCCTTGGTAATGCCAGGCATGAAAATAAATCTGCAAGACAGAAAATGAAGTCAATGTTAAGAGCTGTTTGAAAATGAACTCCTGAGGAATCAGATAACCATCTTTCCAGCTGATGTCTTTGACCTTGCCTGGGCAACAAAGCTTAACCTACCTACTGCAAGTCATTTCAAACAACATTCTGGTTTAATTAAGCAGGTTAATAGGGAGCCAAGGCCCCTCCACATTGCTGGAATACCACCATGCACCTCAGCATGGAGCAGCAGGGCCTTCAAGGGGGGGAGGCTGAGGGTCAGATGCTCAGATCACCAGGTTAAATAAGTGACAAGTGAATTACGTGTCAGGCTCTGCTGGATGTTAGGGCAGGAGCTGGACTGGGACCATCACATTCAAGCAACTCCTAAAAGCAACTTTCACCTCTGAGGAGCTGTCAGTTTTATTAATTCCAACAATAAACTGACCTCCCAGGAAAGAAAGGCTCTGCCAGCAGCACAGGGGCATTTTCCAGGGGTGTTATTCAGCTGGACTGAGTTTCTCAGAAGTGAGACTGTGCAAAGGGAGGGAGAGAAGCAGGGACTGGGATGTCTGAGTTACTGGGCAAGGAGATATTCTACCCATCAGGTTATCTTCTCAGGATGCCAACCATCAAGGCACAGAGTGAGGGGGTTTTAAACTAAACCTGAAGGATTCCAGCTCTGACACCCCATCACTCAAGTTGGGGTGTCAGACAAACTGGGGGTAAAAAAAAAATCCAAACCCTCTCCAGAGTTGGAGTTTCCTTCTCTGGAGACTTTCCAGCCCCACCTGGATCTGTTCTTGTGTGGGCTGCCCTGGGTGCCCCTGCTCTGCTAGGGGGGTTGGACTCAAGTGATCTCCAGAGGTCCCCCCCATGCTGGGATTCCAGCTCTCTACAGCCCATTTTAAGGGATGTCTGTGACAGAGAAGCCTTGAAAAACCCAGGAAGCCTGCTTGGAACAGTGGATCCCTGCTGCAGACAGCGGGCTCTGGATCCAGCCCAAGAGCAGAGGGCCAGGGAGGGTTTATTGAGGGTTTCTTGGCCTCCCACAGAGCATCAGGAAGAGACCTGGAAAGCCAGGGCAGCCCCAGGAGAAGGGCTCTCCTCTCCCCTCCTCCCCAGCAGCACAGCCAATCTGAGCCCAGCCAGGAGGTGAGGCTGCAGAGCAGTGACTCTGCCAACTTGAAGGAAACGTCAGGGGCTGGAGAATTTCCTCACGTGTTTCCAATGTGGTTTGGCTGCCTTTTTTTTTTTTTTTTTAAAATGCATTTTATTGCTCATCTGCCATGCAGATCAAAAACGCTGGAGGGATTCCAACTATTTCACACAGAATCTCACACTCCAGGCTGGCTGCAGCCCCAAAGCCTGAGTTTCTTCACTTGAAATACTGCCCAGTGTTATTTTGGGATGTGACCTGATAGCGGAAGCCCACGGGGACCCTGGAATGAGAACTGTTCCAGCTGCAACTGCCTGCCCAGCCCCTGCTGGTGCCAGCACGGGTTTGTCAGGACTGCTGACAAACAAGGACTCAGCAGCTAACACCTTCTTTTCACACCACAACAAAACCATGCCTTGAAATCACACAATCTGCTACCCAAAGGAGGGAGGGGGGGGAGGTGCTGGGGAGTTCAGCTAGTTCAGGGGAAGGGTTGGCAGTCCTGGCATGACCAGCCCCAGGGAGCTGGTTGGTTGATGCTGGGAAGAGCAGGGTATTTTCTGGAGGAGAAGCACCAGCATTCCCCTGATATAAGCTCATCTGTATATAAAAATACATATTTATATATAAAGACACAAACACAAAGATGAAACACCACCAAATAGTTAAGATCAAGGTAACAAAAGCCCAGAGGAGAGATTCAAAGCTCTGCTCTGGCTCATCCCACTGATCTGGAAGAGCAGGAAAACTGACCAGAAAGCAAATGGATCTCCCCAGTGGGGACAGCAGCCTTCCCCTGCTGCTGCCCTGCCCATCCCTGGCCTAAGTGCTGAGGAGGGTGGGGGCAGAGGGAAGGGGCACAGTGGGGCTGCTTTGACTGTAGGCACCATCTGAACCCTAGACAGCACTCAAGGAAATGAGGAGCTGGAGCTGAGCATGTGGTGGAGTTAAAAATTCCATAAGGCCAGTTGTTTCCATCAAGATGCTTACCAGCAAGAGCAGAGAACAATGGCTAAATTTATTCTGATTCTCTCTGAAAGGGAAAAAGCCTCTTCATTTCTTCTGACTAATTGCAATACCTACTTTCTATTACTATTTCATTTTTTTTTTCCCTCTGCAGTTTCTTTTCCACTCATTCAAGAACTCCCAAGGCTTGAAAAAAAATCACACGCTTGTCCTTCCCCTTTGATTTCCACACCCAAAATACCTCAGTCCTCTCCATCACCAAAATTACCCAGCTGAGTGGCAAGCTGGGATCTCCCTGCTATTTCAGGGAAATGGATCAGACTCATTCCTCCTCTGACAGCCCAGCCAACCCAGCTCCCAGCTCCTGCCTCACAAAGCACTATCTCCTAACACACAGTGACCTGGAGACCTCACCGTGCTCCACTGACACCAGACTCACAGGTTCACATCACATCTGAGCAGACACCTTCCCAAGCTGACCCAAGATTCCCACAGAGGTGCTGGGAAAGGCTGGGGAGGGCTCAGCCAGCACCTTCCTGCACGTGCCTCTCCCACATGGCTTCCCCAGGAGGAACCTGGAGGCTTGGGAGCACCAAGTTAAGCTACAGCAGAAATCCAGTTGATCCTTTGCATTTCTAGGGAGTTCTAATCTGCTGCCCTGACCCTCCCCAGATTTCCTCCAGCTCCTAACTCCTGCTCTCCAAGGCACTGAGAAGTTTGGTTTGGTTTAGCTGAGCAGGGAAAGATGAGCTTCTCCTGGCACAAAACTGGGAATGCCCAGAAGGAAGGTCACAGCCACATGAGCTGCACTGTACACTGCTGTGTTTGATGAAAGCTTTTGAAATTCATGGCCTTGCCTCTTCTATCCCCCC
>VYZU01028031.1:5650-15907 GCA_013401355.1 Ceyx cyanopectus
TTCATCAATGACCTGGATGAGGGGGTAGAGAGCACCCTCAGCAAGTTTGCTGATGACACCAAACTGGGAGGAGTGGCTGACACAGCAGCAGGCTGTGCTGCCATCCAGAGAGACCTGGACAGGCTGGAGAGCTGGGCAGGGAGAAATGCAGTGCAATTTAACAAGGGCAAGTGTAGAGTCCTTCATCTGGGGAGGAACAACCCCATGTATCAGTACAGGCTGGGAGCTGATCTGTTGGAGAGTAGCTCTGTGGAAAGGGACCTGGGGGTCCTGGTGGACAAGAGGATACCATGAGCCAACAATGCACACGCAAGGCCTGAAAGGCCAGTGGCATCCTGGGATGCATTAAGAATAGTGTGCCCAGGAGGTTGAGGGAGGTTCTTCTCCTCCTCTACCCTGTGCTAGTGAGGCCCCACCTGGAATACTGTGTTCAGTTTTGGGCACCCCAGTTCAAGAGGGATAAAGAGCTACTGGAGAGAGTCCAGCACAGGACTACCAAGATGATGAAGGGAGTGGAGCATCTCCTTTATGAGGAGAGGCTGAGAGAACTGGGGCTCTTTAGCTTGGAGAAGAGGAGACTGAAGGAGGACCTCATTAATGTCTATAAATATGTTAAAGGTGGGTGTAGGGAGGACAGAGCCAGACTCTTCTCAATGTCATCCAATGACAGGACAAGAGGCAATGGGAGTAAGTCAGAGCACAAGAGGTTTAGGGGAAACACAAGGAAAAAATTTTTCACAGTGAGGGTGCCAGAGCTCTGAAACTGGTTGCCCAGGGAAGTTGTGGAGTCTCCTCTGGAGACATTCAAGACCCTCCTGTATGCTTTCCTGGGTGACTTGGTCTAGATAATCCTGCTCTGGCAGGGTGTTTGGACTAGATGATCTTCTAGGTCCCTTCCAACCCCTAACATTCTGTGATTCTGTGATTTTGAAGACACGATATACAGTTGTTTGGTTTTTTTTAAAACCTCAGAGTAAGATATAAGCTGCAAAAGCCTGTACACATTAAATGTTTCCAAACAACCAATTGCAAAAAGTTCCATCAGAAGCCTAACACCTTAGAGCTTGAACAAATCTTCCTCTCTAGTCTGCATGATCACTACCAAACTCTTTGTCTAAAACTTCCACATCAAATGGTATGTCTAGAATACTTTCAGTCTGCTACTTAACTAGTAAAATTATTTCAACCAACATTGCAAAAATATACAACATTTCTTTAAAGGCAAATTTAAACTGATATAAAGGACACATTTAAAAAGTGTAATATGCAAATGAGCATATGAGCTTAGAATAACAATACAATGAGAAAGCAGAACTGACAAGACAACTTAATTTTCTATTAATAGAGCTCATAAACAGACTGCAGATAATGGAATTTGGTGTTGTACATTCTCAATATGGAATATTTAACATAACTATAATTTAAAAATAAAACAAAATCAGTACATCAAACACAAGCACAGAAACTTACAAAAGAAAATTAACAAACCCCCACACTTTTACCAGCTTTCAATGTGGTGAGATTCCCAAAGTTGGAACCTTGGAATAATTTCTAGGTTTAATTGTAATTTAGCACCAACAGAACTGTTTTCTCTAGACATTCTTAAGCCCTCCTATATTATGCAGTTTTCCTAAGGGACAACTGGAAACCACTTTTTGACTTCCCTAGCTTTCTGTGTTCTCAGACATGATCGTGTATTCTCTTACACTCTTAACAGCTACCAAAGTGCAAATGTGGGTGTCTGATTCAATAGACAATACCAAGAGACAGCCACTGTCACAGAGAGTGGTGGTCAATGACTTGATATCTAGACTGAAAATGTGACAAGTGGTGTACCTCAAGGGTCTGTACAGGGACAAAACAAACCAACAAAAACCCCCACCATTTTCTCCTCTTTTGAAGCCACTGTTTCAACTAATTGGGAACAGAGATTAAACACCAGATTAAAAGATCAAAGTTATTTTTTCATGTCACCGAATTCTTGTCAGCCCCCAAATAGTTGGTCTAACAACATTTAGGGCCTTGGAAACTCCTGTGCAGAAAACCACTCAGAATGCTGCATGATGACCATTACCGTCTTAGACTGGACTTGAAGTCACAGAATCACAGAATGTTAGGGATTGGAAGGGACCTAGAAGATCATCTAGTCCAACCCCCCTGCCAGAGCAGGATCACCCAGACTAAGTCACCATGGTTATTTTTAAAATTTCAATTAAGGTGATGGCAAATTACTCACCTTATTTAACAAGTGAAGCAGTGCTTCTCTCATACAGTCATGCCTCATGTAAAAGCTTATTATCGCCAGGTTAGTGCCATAACTATGCAAATAGAACAAGCACTCTTGATAGTAGCTATTGTGTTGAATCTTCCCCTCACACATCATTTCCAGAGACAGGCTTCTTGTTCTCAGTGTTGCTTCCAGTTCCCTCAATGTGGCAAAGTAATCATCATCCTGCCATTAAAACAGAGAATGTTATTTTCAGTTAGATCTTGTAACTCAGCCAGAAGTACTTCTGTTACTGTTTTTTTTTTAAAAAAGACAAAATTAAAGAATCATAGAATGGTTTGGAAAGGACCTTCAAGATTATCTCATTCCAATCTCTCTGCCATGGGCAGGGATGCCATCCACAAGACCAGGTTGCTCAAAGACCCACCCAACCTGGCCTTGAAAGAGAATACTGCTTTAGAAGGGTGAGAATCCAGTAATGTTTTTTACAAGCACTAGATTGGAACCCTGCTATCAACAGAGGTGCTGAATGGTGCTGAAACATGGCTGTTTCCAGGGACAGACAGGAGACTTATTTAAACATATATCCACTGTCAATGTCTACTTTGATAACCTAGTTCAAACAGATTTTTTTGCTCTCCTTAGAATCCTAGAAATGTTTGGGTTGAAAGGAACCTCTAGAGGTCATCTAATCCAACCCTCCTGCTGACAGCAGGTTGCTCAGAGCCTTGTCAAGCCCCACCTTGAATGTCTCCAGGGATGGGGCCTCCACCACTTCCCTGGGCAACCTGTTCCAGTGCTCCACCACTCTTGTGGTAAAGAATTTCTTCCTTATTTCTAATTAAAATCCACTCTTTTCTAATTTAAAACCATTGTCCCTTTTCCTTTCGCTCCAGGCCTTTGTAAACAGCCCCTCTCCAGCCTTTCTGTAGACCCCCTTCAGGTACTGGAAGGTGGCTATAACATCTTCCCAGAGCCTTCTCCACCAGGTTGAACAATCCCAACTCAGCCTGTCGTCATAGGAGAGGTGTTTCAGCCCTCTGATCATCTTTGTTGCCCTCCTCTGGACCCACTCCATCAGGTCCATGTCTTTCCTATGTTGAGGGCTCCAGAACTCGATGCAATACTCCAGGTGAGGTCTCACCAGAGCAGAGTAGAGGGGCAGAATCACTTCTCTCCATCTGCTGGCCACACTTCTCTTGATGCAGCCCAGGATGCAATTAGCTTTCTTGGCTGCAAGTGCACACTGCTGGCTCATGTCCAGCTTCTCATCCAACACCTTCAAGTCCTTTTCTGCAGGGCTGCTCTCTATCACCTCATCCCCAAACCTGGATTGATAGTGGGGATTGTTCCAGCCTAGGTGCAGGACCCTGCACTTGCTCTTGTTGAACCTCATGAGATTCCCCTGGGCCCACCTCTCCAGTCTGTCCAGGTCCCTCTGGATGACATCCTGTCCCTCTGGTGTATCGATGGCACCACTCAGCTTGGTGTCATCTGCCAACTTGCTGATGACGCCTTGATACCCCTGTCTAAATGATTGATAAAAATGTTAAACCACAGGCCCCAGCACAGACCACTGAGGGACACCACTTGTCACTGCTCTCCATTTGGACTTTGAGCTGTTGACCACTACCCACTGGATGTGGCCATTCAGCCAATTCCTTATCCACTGAACAGTCCACCCATCATATCCACCTCTCCAACTTGGCAAGAAGGATGTTGTGGGGGACCCTGTCAAAAGCTTTGCAGTACTCCAGATAGATCACATCCATAAGTAGACCCTAATCTGCTGATGTAGCTACTCTGTCATAGAAGGCCACTAGGTTTGAAAGGCAGGATTTCCCCTTAGTGAAGCCATGCTGGCTGTCCTTGATCACCTCCCTGTCCTCCATGTGCCTTAGACCTTATAGTAGAGTCTGCTCCATGATCTTCCCAGTCACAGAGGTGAGGCTGACAGGTAGGTAGTTCCCAGGGTTCTCCTTTCTACTCTTTTTAAAGATAGGTGTAACATGTCCCTTCTTCCAATCATTAGGGACTTCACCTGCCTGCTATGACTTCTCAAATATTATTGAGATTGGCTTGGTGACTACATCTGCCAGCTTCCTCAGAATTCTGGGACGCATCTTGTCAGGTCCCATAGATTTATGTATATTCAGGTTTCTCAGGAGGTCATGAACCTGATTTTCACATACAGTGGGAGTGACTTCACCTTCATTCCTGCCTTGTGTTTTTTTTGACTTGCGAGGTGCTGGGAGAGGGGTTTCCAGTAAAGACTGAGGGAAAAAAAGTAGTTGAAAACCTCAGCATCTCTTAATCTGTTGTTACTGGCTTCCTGTTCTTGTTCTTCTGTTCTTCTTCTTCTTGTTCTTCAATTCTTGTTCTATCTTTTCCTTCACCTTCTTTTTTTTTTTTTTTTTTTTTTTTTATTACTAATATTATCCAGTNATTATTACTGAGAGGTCTTTCACCATTACGATTCTGCAGTTCCTTAGTATGAAAAGTAATTTTTCAGTACTTAAACAGGACTTTTCAGAGCTAATCCCAAACCACCTAATAGTCCTTTTTGACAAGGAAGGGGAGTAGGGCATTTGTAAATTCTTCATTAAACTCCTGCAAATTTATCATTCCAGTAGAAAAATCACTGCAGTGTAACAACATGTCGTTGGGATCAAGTTTAGTTTCCTCTGACTGTAGTAGTAACGTGTTAATCAATACAGCTTCTTTCCCCCCTGCCCTGGTTTCAGCTGGGATAGAATTTATTTTCTTCCTAGTAGCTGGTGTTTTGGATTATTGTGCGAGAGAAATGACTGTAACACACTGATGTTTTAGGTGTTGCTAAGTAGCATTCTCTGCCAGTGAGCAGATGCACTGGAAGTGTGTAAGAAGCATGGTCAAGACAGCTAACCTGAACTAGCCAGAGGGATATTCCATACCACAGAATGTCATGCTCAGTATATAAGCTATGAGGAGGGAGGAGTGAGTAAATGGCTGTGTGGAGCTTAGTTGATGGCTGGAGTTAAACCATGACACTTCTCCACTAAGTAAGTTCCAAAATACAATAAAATCCGTGATCTGGTTCTCAGCCACCAACTCGCTGTGATGAAACAGCTAACAAATTTCTCAACATTCAGTTTGCCAACGTGCAAACATGACAAAGCAAAAAAAATCCCATAGCACCTGATACTGTAACACGTGATGCTATAAGATGTGTATTAAAACATCATTACTTGGCTTTGCTATAGCCCTTCAGAGACAATGGAAGACTTACCGCAATGAGTATGGGCTTCACAGTGGACTCCAGGTACTGGATGACATCCTGGACCAGCCTTGAACCATGGTTCAGCTGGTTTAGATCCATAGGTGGCTTTAAACATCTGTTAAACTTCTCTCTTGCTGAACTTAAATTTCCAGCTTTAAGGCAAGCCATGCCCCAGGCATGCCATGCTCCACCTGGATCCAACCCTGACTTTGTAGAAACCTAAATTCAAAACAGTTTGTTAGTATTGCAACATGGTACCTAGTACAGAAAGCAGGAAAACTGGCTTATCACACAGGCTGTGATTGTGACCTTTCACTTCCTACAGCACATTTCCCATTTTCTGCTTTTCTAAAGCAGATGATTTTGACAGAGCAGAAGTCATAAGGTTTGTGGTTTAATTAAAAAAACCAACATACAAATGAAAAAAAAACCCCAAACAAATAAAGAAAACAAAAAAAACAAACCACACCAAAAAACCCAACCAACCAAACAAACAAGCTACAGAAGATGTTTCATGAACCACCAGGACATTTTTTATTTTACATAACTTTGCTGATCATGTTATTCCTGATTTTCTTTAGTACCCCAGCTGTCTTTTAATCATGAACTGGTTTTATTCTAATAGGTCACCTACTCCTGATGCTTATTACACCTTAAAAATCCTAATCCCATTCTTAAACTGCAATGTCATAAAGCAGAGGCTTACAAAATCCTGGGAGCAGGATGAAGACAGAATATGATAAAACAAACCTGATGAGCTCTGACAGATAGATTTGCCATCATGGTTGATTTCCAAATAAATGCTTGTGAAAGGTGCCTTACTAATGTGTGCTGTGGGATTACAGACAAATGAAATCAAACATACAGCCCTGCCACAAAGGATGTATCACTCCTTCTACTGGATGCAATACACATTTAATTTCTTTCTTTCATTCCCATTTTAGCTGTAGTGGGAAACAAGGCCCTACCCTTTCCTTCAGCAGCATGCTTCACAGCAGAAAAAATTACCAGAATTTTTTTGTGTTCAAAGAAAGTATTTCTTCCTTCTTGATAAACTTAATCTCAGCTTGTTTTAATATTGTCATTTTTCATGTGAATTCAGGAAGAATAAAAAGTCACTACAGAAGCATTGTGAACATTGACATCCCTCCACTGTCTTTACCTCTACAGCTAGTTGATAGTACTCTGCTTCCAGTAGCTGATTTCTTAATCTTGTTACTGCTGCAGGAAGAAGAATCTGATTCAATGATGGTATTGGACGGTAGGCAGCAGCAACCAAAATATTCAACACATCCACTTTGCTGATGTAGCTAGGAAAAAATAGAGGTTAAAAAAATATATAGACTTAAAGAATTTTATGTCAGAGACAACTCTTAGAACAGTGGTTCCTAATCACCAGTGTACCAGGCTTCTCTATCCATCATACTAGCCTATTCAGATTATTTTTTATTGGGATATTTTTTTCCACATTTGAGGAAGGAACACTGGCAGATGCCGACTGCAGAAACCAGCTCCGTGTTACTAAATCAAAACACTGAATGTGAAATTTATATATTACATCTGATACCTCGAGCTCTGTAGGACAAAACTTGAGGAAAGAGTAAAATGTTCATTCTCAGGAAATAGAGGTTTAAAATCCTATATGGAAATCTAGATTGAGAGTGGATACAAAATATCAGAAGTAAAATAATTACCTTAGTCTTTATGAATCATATTACTCTGAGAATTTTCTCAGTAATGATTATGTAATCATATTACTTGAATTTCTACTATTTGAACTCTTACATTGTTACATTAGGAACTTTTCTTCTTGTTTAAAATGTCAACAGTACCATCACAAAACAACCACCCTGCCCCCCTCTATTCCCCAGTAAAAAAAATGACAGCGGTCTCAAAAAGACCTCAGTACATCCTAGTAAACATCTGGTAAGTCACCTGTCACAGAGAGCTAGATCCTGGCTCCTTCCAGCTTTTACAAACATCATTTTGGCACTGAAGAGCAATTGTTTCATGATGTCCATAAGGAGACCAGCATCCACCTCAGGGTTACTGAGGCCCTGGGACAACTTGCAGCAGTGCTCTATCAGTTGATGGCCACACACTATGCTGTCACTGTGCAGGCTAAGGATGGCAATACACAAGGAAGAGCTGGGAGCCTGACAATTAGAGGAAAGACAGACAAACATGAGTACTGAGGTTGTTTTCCAGGGAACTGCTTGTATTGGACTCTCTAGATCTCACCTGTTCATAATAAAATTCACTGCGTACAACTTCATTCTCCTCTTCATTCAGGGTAAAAATCCATTCAGGCTCAGTTGCCTTGGGTATTTGCACCACTGTGGAATATTCATTATTAGCAGTTTCTGCAGCCAAAACTATCATTGTACAAGAAGCAACAAACCAGGGTAAGGACACGTAATGCAGAGTAAATCTATACTCTTGTGAAACAGTCATCTGTACTCTTCTTATTGGGACACTTCCTGCCAGTATCACATGCTCAGCACACAGATTGCAGAAACATTTCCATTCCTCAGAAAGTTCCCAAATTGCACCTTAACTTTTTTTGCACTGCTACCAACACCCTGTCACCAAAAACTGTCACCAGTTACATGTCTTCAGATGATTATCCAACTTTTATCCTACTAGACATCTGCACAGCTATCTCCCCTCCTTCAGGAAAGTTTGTAAATATCTCTGAGCAGGAGGGAAGTGGAAATATGAGAGCAGTAGGTTACAGCTTAAATAGGAAACCAAAGAAAGGGCAAATTGACTTAACTGCCTGTACCTTTTTAAAACTCAACTATATTTGAACATATAGTTCAGCAACTTTAAGACAAGAGATTGTGAGAATATGAGCTAACTATCTTAATTTTTCTTATAAAATAGTACTTCAGAAAATTGGAGTTTGAAATGATTCAAGAAGTTTCACTTCTCTGAAAAGTCTTTTTCTCCCTCTCATATTAAGGAAATTTATGTTTTGAAATTAGTAAACTAAAACAGCTACAAACCAAAGATATCATCTGAATGTAGCTGAGAATGTCCTCTGATGCTCAAGTTTGTGATTGTGGTTCCTGGTAGAAAAACAATGCCAATCTCACAATGGTAAGAAATGTAGAGTAATGTTAACTTGCTACTCTTTCTTCTGATCAACTTCATTAAAAATAAAAAAAATCCCTCTCAAAATTCAATGTTCTAGATTTCATAGAAGGACTGTTAAGAGCGTTGAGTAATGCTAAAACTGTGGGGTGAATTTCTAAATGGAACTGGCCATTGGAATAATTACAATAAACCAGGCTTTAAAATATTTGATAATCCTTCACAGTCTCATCAGCTAAGTTAGAAAATCAGAATAAAACATTTCCTCTCTTAAATTTGAGGACTCCCATATTGTTCTTACTCACTCCTACTGGAAAAATCATATGGGCCCAGTGATGTGTAGCAATGCTTCAGGTAAAGATAAAAGATCTAACTAAAAGCAGCAGCTCAGAAACTGTATTTCAGCTGTTTCATTCAGAAGCAGCAGTAAAACAAACTTCTGTCAATATGAAAAAAATGCTCAAATAGTAATACTTAAAAAGGGACATGTAAGGAAAAAGTCTCATTTGTTTTGTAGTACAAATATTGCACTTCAAATAACTATATTTTGGTCTGACAGATTTTGTCATCAGTGTAGCAAAGTTTTGCAGAATCACCTCAAACACCAGACTCAGCAACAACTATCTAACAACAGCAAATATCTTCTGAGGAAAAACAGCAGAGAAAAAAAACCCAACTACATTTTGTTATTACTCCCTAAATATTATGATATTAGATGTGGAAACTGAGACACCAAAGAGAAATTACTAGTCCATATTCACACAACCATCAAAGGAGATGGAACTCAGGATGCAATCAGACACATGAGAGGAGCCTCACCCTGTGGTATCCCAAGTGATCATGAGGATGAAACATCACAGCACACTGCAGTGGTACTCAGAGTTGTATTATGGTTTTTAAAAAGGGATCACTCAGCACATCTCTGTAGTGAGCTAATTAATACCTAGTTGTACCACAGCCTCTCACTCACTGTATCTAGTATGCAAAATACATTCTTCTACTGTTGTTTTTTAGCTCGTTCTTTAAACCCCATCTAGCACATTCAATACTTGCTCAGGTGTCTCTCCTAAATCTCCGTTCACAGAAGTTTGGAATGCTCAGTCTCAGCCTGCACATGCAAAATCCATCAATGATATTTTGTAACTGAAATTTTGACCACCCTTCAGCTTAATCAGGCACTTTAAAAAAAAGTTTAATATCACTCCATTCCTTACCTTCCACTTGGTCCTGATTATCTTTTTTGCTGTAATAAAATGACAGTAAGAAACATAATGACTACTCCAGCACACTGGGGAAAACATAGTTTTAATAGAGAGATCAATATGGCTAGTCTTTTCAGAACACTTGTCTTGTTAAAATCTGCCACCTCTTCTGCCCTGCCTTCTTAGACCTGTAGCCCTCCCCCTACCCCTTAATGTCTGGAAATCTAAAATCCTGTCTTTTAATTCTTGCATTTCAACTACACTATATATGGTTGCACACATCATAAAAACATGGATGCTGAAAACAAGAACTGCCCAGTATCCAAAAATGTCAGAGTAAAATCGAAGTTTTTGACATCTAGGTCTCTGTCTTTAAGATTTAGCTGGTTTAAATAAGACAAATACAGTAAATATTAAAAAAAAAACCCAAAACAATTCACAGCACTTAAGCAATTAAAACATGACAGGATTTT
>VYZU01028031.1:26968-41652 GCA_013401355.1 Ceyx cyanopectus
CTCTGTTAGGAGAAAAGACCACAGAAGACTAAATCCCCATTCTATTTGGGGGAAGGTACAGTTGTCTACATGTTTTAGAAATTCACAGATTCACAGATCTTGTTTAAGTCATTAGTGACTTTGTGTTAAACAGGAACAAACTAAAATTAACAATATCATATAAGAAGAGAGATCCCAAAAAAAGAACAACAGAGGAAAACCTAAGAAACTTTTGAAGCTGTTGGTCCTCGAGAACAACTACATACATAAAAAGCAAAGGGTTTAAGAATATTTTCTTTACTAGAGGGAGACTACACATCTAAAAATGTTGTGGCACAACTAATGAAATGACTCTAGGGGAAAATTTGCCCTTCTTTCCCAAGTGAAAAACAGCATTCTCACAGACAGTCACCTGATCTCCTTTCTTTTAATGCGAAAGGGAAGCTGAGAGCTTTTCCCGCATACTTGGAGAGCAAGTTGTCAATGTCTTCTACAGTAAACCCAATTTCCTGTCCAGCTAAGAGTTGGTGCAGTGTCTGCACAGCAACGGCTGCCCAGTCCACCTTCATGTTCATGAGGAGCTGTTCCAGCATGAGCAATGGCCTGGAGGAAAGGTGGAAGTAGTTAACACGGGATTGCTCAGGCAGAGTCAGCAGCACCTGCGACACAAGGAAAAAGCATGTTAAGATTATGTACCTTCACATCTGTTTCTGTGAGATTAAAGAAACTAGCACAGTAATTTATGTAGAGAACAGAATAACATACAACATATAAGGAGGTGGGATTTAGACCTATTCCTACATCTGTTACAGAATTACTGAGTGAATGGTAGAAATTACTAAGCTTCCACTTTCCCATTCTGTAAGACACTGCCTCATTTTGGACGCAGTTAAAGAGCAGAAAGCATTTTGTGACCCTTTGACAAATATGCTGTAGAAAGTTAAAGCACACTGTCTTATTAAAATAAGCTCATAAAAAGAATATTAGCCCAATCATTATCTTTCCATCATTTGAAGAAATGTCAAGAGGATCAAGTCAGAGCAATTCTAAAGACAGTTAATACAGACACTGTACAAACAAAAACTTGTCTTCAAAAGGAAGAAGGAAATAGGAAGTCCAGCAAAATGCTGCTGTGATACACACCAGAACAAGCTAGTATCAATAGTCCTACAACAAACTAGGCATTACCAAAAGCACTGTGTTTTGTTTACATATCATGCATTTGACTAAGGTATTCTACTGGTTGATGCACCTTTTCTCAGGTCAAGCACAGAACCTGTACAACTTCCGTAGAGGCAATGGCCATCCACAAAAAAAAAATAATAAATTTAAAAAGTTTGCTTTTGAATGCACTTGTGAAAAACATTTTATCTTTTGGTGGGGTTTTTGGTTTTTTGGTTGTTTTGTTTTTTTTTAAATATAATTAATTATATTTTAAACTTAATTTATTATTATTATTTCACCTCCAATCTTCTTTTTAGCATGTTAATTCCTCCATTCCCTACAGCTTAAACAAGACTGCTCTGTTCCTATCAGGAGCTAAAACTCTCATAATGTAGGAACTACAAAGATGGGGGAGGAGAAGTTTTAAGCCATCTCTAACTTTCCTTTGGATTCTGAGACTCACAACCTTAGATCTGTTATGGTGAGAATGCTCTGGTAAAATCTACAGACTTTACATATTATAAAATTGCTCCTGTAATTATATATTACCATTAATTCCACAATGCAGGTGTTTTACTCACCTTTGATCCCATATAGAGCGCTTGGATTTCATTACAACGGGCTGTTGTCAGACTTGTGTAGAAGTGAGCTGTGAGGTAATCAGCCAGGAAGTGAGAGGCTGCCAAGTTTGGGTGCTGATCAAGTGACTGTTCACTGATGGCAAGGCAAATACCAGGGTCTTCAATTCTTTGTAAAAGCTACAAAGCCAAATAAAATACAGTGATTCCCTGTTATATTTCTGGAAAGCAGCCTTTGTAATGGCCAGTCTGTGGCAGATCATTGCCCTACTATGGTCCAGCAAGCAAATTAACTTGCACAGGTCTTACATAGAATCATAGAATTGTTCTGGTTGGAAAGAGACCTTTAAGATCAAGTCCAGCCGTTAACCCAGCACTGGCAGGTCACCACTAAACCATGCCCCTCAGCACCACATCTACACATCTTTTAAATACCTATAGGGATGGGGACTCCACCACTTTCCTGGGCAGCCTGTTCCACTGCTTTACATATACAAGAATGATTTAGATAATCCATTTAATCAATGCTTATTTGCTCCACTTATTAATCAAAATAGTTTTAAAACTTAAAGTAACAAAAAATTAAGCATGGAATGGGTCAGAAGGTATTAGTGATCAGAAGTCTTCACTTGGCTTCCAGAATCTTTTCAAAGCTATGTAATCTGAAAGAGCCTGTACTTTATTTACTCTCTCTGTCACTAGTACCAGCTTCATAACTATTAAAACCACAAGAACTCACAGCTATTTGGGAACTGAAGTGGAACTGCCCAATTCCTGTTACTAGTTCCACTTCGGTTTCTTCTGCTTAAGCAGCACAGAAATGCATTTTTAAAAATAAAAGAGGCCTTATATTTCCATGGATGTTATATTTATGTTATTAGGTCCAACAATTAAATTGTCAAGCTGGACTTCCACTTAAGCAGAACAGGGGAGAACCAGTATCCTAAAAGCATATCTAAGCAAGTAGCATCTCTTGAGAGAAAAGGCCGTGAAAGTGCATATGAAGAAGGCAAAGAAAACAGTCTTAATTGACTTAACCTATGGATGCAAGACTAAAAGAGTCTTGCTATTACCTGAAATGCTTTCTCCATGTCTCCCATCTCCAGTAAGTGGAGAAGGTGCTCACGGTGAAGGTTGATCAAGTCTTCTCTTGGGACAGGATACAACTGCCCCCATTGCTCACACAACTCATACTCCTAAAGGGTTTAAAGGGAAAAAGATATGGTCAAACTCTACCCTCTCCAATTCAGATGCTTCTCCCAAAGTTACGATATCAACTTGTCAAGAAATTCTGTAGCTTAGACTCCTCTCCCACATGTAAACCTTAAGAAAGTTCATCAACAAGGGGAAGAAGATGATAGTCAATTTTGTGAGTCACAGTCTACATTTAGAGTATCTTCTCACATCACAGTAAGCAAGTGGGCTTTTTAGAGAGACACTTTTAAAGACAAACAGTATTAGTACTTATATAATAATCAAGCCTGTAATATGCCAAAAGCCATACCACTGAAGTCTTCAAAATTCTTAAGTTAAAAGATCAGGCTGTGTCTCATAGTAAGCATTATAACTTAAACATTATTAACTACATTTAAACCTTGACATTAAGCACAGATCTGCATTTGCTTCTGTAGTACAGAACTAAGTAAAGAAATTGTTCCTCCCAAGATAATCTCCACTGACTGGTGTTTTAAGATGCTATTTCAACATATTTATCTATTCAAAGCTTAATGCTTCTAATTCAACAAAATTCACATGATGATGCCTAACCTTTGCTTTCAGAATGATATTCATGACAGCCTGGGGGTCATCAGTGCAGGCTTTTTTCAGATCTTGCCAGTCATTCCACAATGATTCATTTTGCACATTCAGAATCTGAAAAAGTTGGTATTAGGGTAGCACAGATTTTAAAATATTATCTACAAATATTATCTACAACAACTGATAAATCTAAGAAGACAGCTGACCTGATCACATCAAGATCTGCTTCATGCAAAGAAAAAGGTCTAGAAGAGACACAAATCTATGTCTTGCCCTTTTATGGGATGATGTAATTGTCCTGGTTTCAACTGAATAAATTTTCTTCCTAGTAGCTCGTACTGGTAGCTGGTGTTTTGGATTTAGTGTGAGAGTCATGATGGTAACACACTGATGTTTTAGTTGTTGCTAAGTAGCACTTATCCTAAGCTTGGATTTTTCAGTTTCCCATCCTCTGCCAGCAAGCAGGTGCACAAGCACCTGGGAAGGAGCATGGCCAGGACAGCTGACCCACACTAGCCAGAGAGATACAACAGGGAATGTCATGCCCAGCCCACTAACTGGAAGAGAGTTGGCTGAGGCAGGGTGGGTTGCTGCCTGGGGACTGGCTGAGCATCAGTCAGTGGGTAGTGAGCAATTCCATTGTGCACCACTTGGCTTATTTTGGGTTTTACTTCTTTGTTATCTTCCTTTTCATTACTACTATTATTATTACATTTTAGTTTAGTCAATAAACTGTTCTTAACTCATTAGTTTTTTTCCCTGATTCTTTTCCCTCTCCCCCGGGAGGGGGGAAGAATGAGCGAGTGGCTGTGTGGTGTTTTGTTGCTGCCTGGGTTTAAACACACACAGTAACACACCTGCATTCTGAAACAAGACTACGTGACGTTCTCCGAGGTATGAGTCTACAAAGCTTGTTTATAAGGAAAGATTTAAAAAGACTAACATTTGTATGGAATAGAAAAACAAATTGAAAAAAAGTATCCTCACACAAATGTTTACGTCTAATCGTGTCTTCAGACTTGATTGCTAATAGTGGAGTAGGAAAGTTATGAAGGATGGAAGCAGAGTGTTAATTGGACCACTGCATCACAGAGAACACATTAATTGTTTTGGATGAAAGCTATTATGATAAAAAAACAAAACACAACCCAAAAAAACCAACCAACCAAAAAAACCCCAAACAAACAACAAAACACCTGCTGCCTATTTCATCCGAGTGGTTATTTGAAGAATGGCTTTGTACCTTTTGATAAACCTGAAGTTCATTCTTCCTGCTCTGCAGACTGGCTTTTAGTTCATCAGTTATGTCCAGATCAGAAATGCAGTAAGCTAAGATTTCCAAACAGGCATCAAGAGGCCATTTGTCCAGACAGCGCAGGGCCAGCCTGCTCCTCAACGTTGCATTTTTTACTGGGAACAAGTATTGCCAACCATCCTTATCTGTGAAAGAAACAAACCACTGGTTTGAAATTCAGTTTCTACAGTTTAGAACATTAAAAAAAAAATAATAATCCTCATCCTAACTGGATCACATCACTAAAAACAGCACAATGATGAAAAATCTCTACAAGACTTATCCCATGCATCAGATTCCTGGGAATTAGCCAAAGTTAGCATGGGATACTTATTATCTTCAAAGGGCACCTCCTTTCACATGATACATCATCCACGTATGACCATGATACTGCTGTAAGAAATGTTCCATTAATAGCACTACGATTAACATCTCCTGACGTATTCTGCTCTTCATAAAAAAATGAGACCACAGATGCATTCCAGTTCTCTTGTACTAAATTGGATAGAATTTACACCGTCACAGAAAGGAAGGGGAGGGATCTGTTTCTGTCTCTGGATTTGCCCAAGGACCACTAGAAAGTGGAAAAAGAGAAAAAGCACATGAATCCTTCTTACCTTCAGCAGTTGCACAGCTCAGCACAGCATCCTTCACAGTGACCAACTCCTCCACATCCTGACTGTACAGATCCAAGACCTTCAGAGCCCTGTCCCAATCCTTTGCAGCAAGAGCTTGTTCAAAGACTCCAGTTAATACTTTAACAGCTGTGGTGGAATGCAGTCCCAGGAGAACCAGAGATATGTATGTCTTGCCAGAAAAGACAGTAGCCAAAGTGCCACCTTCCTCTTGCTGATTCTGAAGGGGCTCAAACATCGCAAGAAGAAATCGTTCCAATATTGGGAACTCCTTCAGTAGTGTCTCACACTCCCTGGAAATCTGTTCCAAACCCAAGGGTACCTCCCGTTTGCCCCGAAATTCCATCCAAGATAAACTCGATTTGGTATTTTTCTGTACATTAGATGCACTTAGACATACCACTGTGGCCATGAGCTTCGATTGAGACTTCAGGAAGGCCAGGGAGGAGGCAGTGAGTGTGTGCTGGCTTAAGTCACTCACAGAGGATGGGGCCTCAGTGGAGATATCCTCAGGGGTCACTGCAGAGGTGTGAACAGGTATTTCAATGTCTGGCAGGCAGCGGTAGGCACACCGGTATGCTAAGCTGCTGACGTTTGTCAGAAGAGATTTTGCCTGGCTGGTTTGCCTTGCACTGCACAAGGACAGTGGTTCACAGCAACTATTAACAATAACTTGCTGCACATTCAAGTTCAACTCTTCTTTAGCCAAGAGAGAAGAAAGTCTGGAGGATTGAAAACAGAACCAGTTTACCCAGCACATAAAAAAGGTACTTCACAATTACACGTTTCCACAAATCTTCCCAGTATTTTGTGAACAGAAGGCCCTAATATACTTCATAGTACATAGAAGAGTATATATTCTATGTTTACTTAGTATGAAAAAATGTATATAGCATGACATTAATAATTCAGAGGTAATGCTGTCATTTCTTTAAGAAAAGGGAACCTACCCTTCAGACACTTTTACCTAAAGGTGACATAGAAAAAAATGGTTCAGAAATAGTGGTCTTCTTTAAGAGCTATTTTGTCAAATCAGGTACTTCCCATGCCAGTCTAATTTAGTAATTTGTCATGGAAGGACCTTAGATTATCCAGTTTACTACTGACCAGGGCAAAAGTCATGCCCAGCTGCATTCTTAAGAAGCTCTATTGGTCTGTTTTATTACACTGCTAAGCTGCAGGTGCACTGGTCTGAACTGTCACACATTCAGTTAAAAAAAATATCCATATAAATGCATTCTCTCTTCACAACAGATGGTAGCTGTTAAAAATCTGGAGACACAGTTTTCTCTATAAAAATTTTTTAGGTTGGCAGAGAAGGCAGTAACCTTCTCTCTGCACACCAATCCTTACACCATTGCACAAGCAGCTGGTGTGACCCAGCAGGCTGTACAACCTCTGCTAAGGAGCCAGAGAAGAATTTAATCCTGGCTAAAGTACAAAGTCACCAACACCAAAATAACCTAGAGAAGTACATAATCTGAAAAGCACCTACCTGTCAGGATGAACCTGTCTCTCAAACACAAGCTGGGAAAGTAGCTGAGATGGACTCTGCTGTAACAGTATAAAAGGGTTCCCCACTTTTATTTCTGCAGATGTATCTTTTAAAAGAAATAAATAATCAGAACCTTTATTATAATACAAACATATTAGCTCAATACACCAAATAAAATCTGTGTTCCTAAAATAAGATTAAAGAGCCTGAGTTTGAAACCTCTTTGACTAAATGTAGAGGTCTACATTCATATTAGTGTGGTAAAATGCAGAGTAAATTGCAAGGCATTTTTGATTATGATATGTTTTTCAAACTTGGCATTACTGGCTCACATTTTACTGGACCTATTACCAAAACAGGTAAAGAACCTCTGACCTTTAAGCAAGTTCTAGGTTCAAACAGTTTACCAACTCTACTTTCACCAAAACATGTATTTGTGGTGAGAAGACAGAAAATATGCAGTATTGTTTTCTGAGGAGTCTCTGGATATAGATTAGTGAAAAGTCTATGCTCTATTCAAGTCAAAGTGAGCAAAAGCAGAGGGAATTCATAGACATACAACTACTTTTATAAAAGGAGTGAAACCCTGGCCAGTACTGCTGAAAATCTTCTGTATCTGCTACTTAGTTATGTGAAGTAACACCAGATTCTCCTAAGTTTCTCTCTTCCTTTTAACTTCCAATACAATAAAACTTCCCTAAAACTCTCTGATATTAAATATTGTGCACTTTTTTTTACTTTGGCAATTAGTCACTGAAGATTGAATCATGTCCTTCCAGACATTACTGTTTCCAGAGTAGTGACCCAAGCTGAACCAGCATGTCTGAAAACAGATGTCTGTCCCTTTTTTTCTTACCCTTTTGGAAAGGTATTCTCAGAAATCAGTGCTGTGGTATTTTATATTAGCACAGCTCAATTATTTTCAACTTTAAATAACAGACAAGTGTTTTTTCTCCTAGCAGAGTGACTTGTTCTGTTCTTCCAACAGCTTTATGTGCTGACGGTGTATTTCTTTTCATGGAACACCATCATCTGCTGATTCTATGAAAAAAAAAATAAAATCTGCCTGGTTACCTCTGCATAGCATTCTACACATGGTCCTCTTATCCCCATGGAACAGAAGGGCACTGGCTGCCTCTAGGAGCTGAAAAGTACACAGCATGCTGATCCACTAGATGCAAAAATTATCTCCCCTTACAGGGTAGCTATCAGAATTTCTGGATGTCAGGGATTGTTTCTTTTGTCTAAATGAAGTGCAGAATCTGGTCAGTAGTTAACATTTCTGTTCTAGTATTCCTACTGCCATCAGCTATTTTCATCTTAGCTATGGGTGGCCTAGGCATTAAGAAATAAAATTTTAAAATCAGTGCAATGATCCACTGACATCAAGAGATCTGACTACGCACAGTAGGCACTTCTGGCAATGAACCATTTTTGCACAATTACTTTCCAGAATCAGGCCAGACTACACAGTCTGGGTAACTCTACACAGGCTCTGACTTTCCAGCAGAACCCCCTTACCTAGCTCTGCATTCAGGCTTCGTAACACAATGGCAGCCAGTGTCTTGATGTAGTGAAAGAAGGCCTTCACAAAGTTTGTCTGTGTGCTGCTCTCTGGCACGGTTTGGATGTGTTGGTCAAGAGTTCTCAGCAGGAGCTGTGTTTGATTCCAAACCAGGTGCTTCTCCAGCTCTGTAGGTTTGAAGGAGGCCTGCTCCACCAAGATGCCAAGCAGGCTCCCTTTAGAGTCTGGTTTAAGAGAAAAGACATACATCCAAGATTCAATTGAATATTAAATGCCAAAAAAAGAAGAGGAAAAGAGACAAAAAGAAGAAAAAAAAGTAAGAAAAAGTAGAAAACAGAGAGAAAGATAAATGCTTTAGCTTAATATCCTCTCTGCAATTATAGATCTCAGTCTTGGAATGTCAATTTTATTTAAAGCAAAATAAATTTGCGTAATACGAGTAAATTTATGGTTCATCGAAACTGGTAACCATGCCTCTGACAAGTTAGAAATATATTAAGGCATCCCTAAAATATAGCTAGTTGTGTGTCATTAACACAAACTTACTATAAAACACAGGTGTTGACCAGTCCTTGCTATCCATATCGTTTAGCCCTTGTAACTCTCCTACATTTCTGGTCATTAAACATACAAATATCTTTAAATATTATACAAATATCTTTTAAATGTTATACAAATATCTTGAAAATGATATACACATAACTACATACCATTTAGAAATCTGATGAAGAAAAAGAAAACAATAAACAACAAACCACAAGTAAACTGCAGTGTTACATAATGTGAGAAAAGGCAACTGTGGAAGACTTCTTCAGAAAAGGATGAGGTTTTTTTTGATAGCCCTATGAAAACTGGAAGATAGGCTGTTACAATAATTTTATCACCTTTATGTTTTAAAAAAAAACAACAGTAAGGATATACTCTATTATTTATAAGCTGTCAGGTTAAAATACTCTAAAAGAATTCCTTGTTAGGACTAAAGAAAAAGATGAGAAATAATAACCTCTACTGCATTAATTGACCTCTTTCTTTCTTTTCTGGCAAGTTCACAATTTTAGCTCTGAAAACAAATGCTCAAAAGAATAACAGATTAATTTTACATTTTGCATTTAGGATTTAAATATATATATATATTTATGCATATGTCAGAGTATTACTACTAGATTTTAGCTGTCTGGACAGGCCAAAAGAAAAATTTTGATCCATTTATCAGTCTTCATGATCACAAAATAACTCACCTACAGAACGTTCAACATGTGTCAATGCTTTCAGGATTTGATCCAGATTTTGTGATAAAACAATTTCATTGGTAATACTTTCTTCAGTCAACGCAGGGTAGCAAGCCTGTAGAAGGTCTACAATACTGCATCGAAAGTGACTTCCTATTTTCTCATCTGAGACCTCTACAAAAGGGGGGGAAAGAGACAGCATCTAGAACACAGAAAAACTTTTTTGCACAGAAAATGACCCACAGAACCAAAACTGTATTATAATACAGCCAGTTTACTAAATGGAAAGTGTTTCATTCCATTCAGAATTGAGCTTGGCTGTCCTCTCTCTCCTTTTTTTGTTTTAAATACTAAGCTAAAAATGGAAAGTTCAAATTTCTATTGCAAAAAAGGTAGGAATTTGATTTGCACACTTCAATGGAAAATCTTAAAGCATACTACCTGGCTTAGATTGCCCTTGTGATGTGCAGGAATAGTTGAGTATTTTACTTATTTGCTGAAGAACTGCTGGGAAACCCTTCACACCTTCAGAGTGTGGCAAGACAAAGTCAGGTCGGTGGCCTGGAAAAGTCATTGTGCAAAGGGGGACAAAATAAAAGTTAAGAGTGGAAAAAGTAACATGAAAATACAAAACAAGATTTAATTAAGGCTTGTTAGCACAAACAACACACTATGAAGAGTCATTTGCTTCTCCCAGGCCTGTATTGATAAACATAAAAATCAAAAAGCCCACCTCGCGTTTCAAGGCTGCTGTAGAGTCGTCTATCTGCTGTTTCCAAAAGCTGTTTGCATGTCTTCCAAAGTTGGCACCGAGTACAAGCGAGGTCAAATGCTACCATTGCTGAAGGACTGAGGTCCTCAAGGACTTCCCGCAGAGGATCAGTATGCTCCAGCTGGATGTTGCTGATCCAGAAGTTTTCTTGGAGAGTAAGGCCAAGACTTCCAGAAGTTGCAAGTAATTTATCAGTAACATCCGAGATGGAATAAAATACCATACCTACATGCATCAGCAAAAAATACAATTGATAAGTAAACGGCTTATTTAACTCGGATCCTGTCATGGACAGCTATTCTCTAATCCTTTAGAATTTATTTTTTTCTTTTAGGAAAATAATTCAATAGGCCTGCTTTATGAATCAGTTACTGCAGAATGGATAAAACTAACTGGGCATCAACAGCAAATTTCAACGTTCTTAGTCTCCTTTAAGTCAAAGAATTGCCACTTACTCTTCTGAACAATTGCTGCACTCACTATTCACATTGCTTTCTTCTGTTTCCAACTTCTTCCTCAAGAGTTTTGAGTACTCAAAACACTCAGTCCTTACCGGCTGCTGCTGCATTCCCAATAGCTTGCAGTGTTGAACGGCCACTGCCAGATTTCCTGATGCCTCCAGTGCCATCTGATGCTTGATTCTCAACATTGTGCTCCACCTTTGCCATTTCTTGTACTGCCTCTTGGTAGCGCTCCATGAAAACCAATTCACCATAGCAAGGTGAAGTTTCCAAATTAAACATCAAAGCCACCTTTCAAAAATAACAATAGATGTCATTACAGAGCATGTCAAAAGCAGTTTTCATAGGGTGAAGAGCTTTGGGATTTTTAGAGATGAGGGAATAAAAGGGATACTTAAACTGAAAAGTTGCCCACAGACATAGCAAGCTGAAATGGTGGTTGATTTTTCTAGAAAGTTTTAAGTACCTGAAAACCAGGACCTTGGAATCACAGAATCACAGAAATTAGGGGCTGGAAGGGACCTAGAAGATCATCTAGTCCAACCCCCCTGCCTAAGCAGGATCATCTAGACCAAGTCTCTCAGGAACGGATCCAGGCGGGTCTTAAGTGTCTTGGAAGACATTTTACAACTATTTTTATAAAGCTGATCTATTATTTGCTGCAAGGCCAGAGCTAAATTGATTTTCATAAACCACACCTTTCATAATAAATCTTCATGTTTTCAATACAGTATCTAACAAGAGTTGGGTCTCCAAAGTAAACTATTTTAAGCAAATTCTTATTCGGCAAGAAATACCTTCTAGAAATTTAAACACAGTAAGTACATATGTGCAAATTCCTATTATCAAACCAGCAAAAGAACACAAATCACACTTGAATTCTTTATCAGCAATACTGAAATGCAAATTAACCAAGCAAAACACAATTCTTCTTTTGGCCCTGCAAGTAGGGAAGAGATGAAATGGCGTGCTTGACATCAAACAGAACTAATGAGTTGAGCAATAATTTTCCATTAATGTCAAAAGAAGTTTTCATAGGTCAAAGAGCTTTGGCGTTTTTAGAGACGAGGGAATAAAATAAAAGGGATACTTAAAGGATGCTTAAATGGTATTGACTATTCTGATATTGCTACCTGAAACTCAGCCAGGTCACTGCTTTTACAGAGGATCCAATCACTGATGCACCTCAAGATGTTTTTTCAGAGCATAAGCCCAAAAGCCACATAGAAAAAGGTATGCACAGCTGTGAGGGAGCAATAAACTACAGACACAGACTGTCAATTTCAAGTCTTTCTGCCTGTTTTCAGTACCTTGAATTTAGCTTCAAAAACTTACCTCCTTCAAATAAATGTATAATCACTTAGGCTCTGCTTTGGGTAAGGAAAACATTTGCATGTTCCTACCGAGCTTACAAGTGGCAGAGCACCATGGTTTTGATTCACTGGCTAAAGTAAGCAGTCCCAGATGCTGCTTTCTCATGAGGCTTCATGAGCTTTTTGTGCTCTTCAGTCAGCTGAAACACTAAGCTTGGCCAGCTCTCATCAAACATTTTCATGCTTTCAGAACCCAGTTTTAGAGAAAGTATTTTATATGAGGCTGGAAAAAAAATCTTTGTTCCTTTCACTTGCTTCTACTTAGGAAGTGTCACTTTCACTTGTAATGCAGATTCTTCAGTCCTATGCTTGTTAATACAGAAGCAGGAATTTCGTCAGCTCTCACAAGCACAAACATCAACAGCAAATCAGAATTTTAATTGCACGTTATAGATAAATCATTTTACCTGATGGGCTTCTACGAAGTTTCCTCTCAAAACACAAGAAACTAACAGTGATTCTGGTGGGGAAAGCATCATGGGAATGAGGGGGTTTTGCTGACAGGGTCTCACCCTACTTTCAAAATCACTTGAGCCACATACATTACTGGTACTTCCCTCTGCAAGACAACAGCATTCATCAGCATAATATTATGGAACTAAAAAACCCAACATTTCAATTACCAGATAACAGTACCTCACATATTTAACACAAAAATATAGAAGCAGTCACAAGGAAGTTTTAGGGTACAGAGGTCAACATAAACATTTTGTTAAAAATTCTCATAATATTTCACTATTTGGTCAGAAACTTTGTAACACTGGTTAGCAACTACATAATGTGGACACAATGTTAGAGCACTGATTCAATATGGATAAAGGAAGTCTTTTGAATCTATTAAATCAGTTTAGCAAGCCTAAGCATGTTTTGGGTTACATGACTACCAGTCTTAGCTTTTTTGACGGCTTACATATAACTCCACTGCATAGTTCACTGCAAGCCAAAAATAAAAAGAAAAATAGAATTTTCTTCTTATTAGAGACATATATTATTCTAATAAGACTAAAAAGTCAAAAATGTGAGCTCTGGGAATTAGAAAGTTTTAATTCTGTCCTGCATAGAGCAGTAATTCACATTAACTAGTCAAACAAATACTTCATCATGGGCATTGAGAAGACAAATATTACTTTTGTGGCTTAATACCTGAGGTACTGGTGCTTAGCTCACTACTTGTACTTTCTAATGATGGACTGGAAGCTCCTTCTTTCCCATCTGGAATGGAAACAAATAAAAACCAGCACATTAAATGCACTTTTTTCTAGACAAGGTAATTAAAACTTACTCCAAGTAACAGATCAGGCAACTACAAGGGATCTTCAAGATTATCTCACAAATGAGCCATCACTGATGTCTATGATAAATGCAGAAACTGCTGTAAAGAAAATGCTAGGCACACTATGTTGGGGTAGCCCACCAGTGATTCAGGTAAGATACTATAAAGCTTCTTATTTTGGAATATCCCACTCCAAAACCAGACCTGACTTTTAAATGCTAAATACTTTTCTAAAAAAAAAGTGTGAGGAACCCAACTTCCTCCTAAGGCTGCCAATTTAAGCCACAGATTCCTGTAAATTCACGGCCTAGACACTATTGTGATAGGAATGAAAATATTCCAGTCACTGGATATAGGGGAGAAAAGAAGAATTGGTACTGTAGTTGAAAAGGTCTCACCTACCCTAGGACCAACTATGTATGACACAATTTACTATCTTACCTGAATTTAAAATTAATTATCTTTTAGTTATGGAGGTAAGCTTTAGGAAAACAATCTCAAGTGGAACTGGAGTAAGACTCTTAAAACCAATTAGAAAATTAAAGCAAATAAATCTAACTCTCTGTTCCTAGTCCATTTAATCTAATTGCATTCAGCTATGAGCTCAGCAAAATTTTGGACATTTCAAAAACGCCTTCTCAAAGCAACATTTGCAACCCACCTGTATTGTACCTTTGAGATCTACTTCGTTTCTTAAAGCTGGAGCACCTGATTGAAGGGAAGTACTTCCTGGAAGCTGCAAGCTGATGTTCTGTGAAACATTTAAGTGAAAACATGACTTAATAGCTAGACAGGCCATGAACAGCTATTTGTGTACCTTAAAGAATCAATCAGCATATCTACCTATGTAGAGATATGGGGGCATATATCCAAAGGAAACACAGCTGGAAATTTCAACTAAAAGTTCTTCTGCAGTAAAGTTTTAACCAGCTCCGTGATGTAATTCAACTAATACTGTTTTTCACATCTACATCTGATGTTGCTTGGCATGTACTATACCTTCATGACGCTTCTGGCTTGCACTGGATCACACACCACTAAGTCCCTCCATATCACTGCCCTGTTAACCTAACTTAGGACAAAGGGGCAGGATAAAGACAGGTGAAATGAGGCAGCATATCCACAAAAAAGAAGGAAAAAAAAAAAAA